>CAKNWU010308459.1:9607-25252 GCA_932072015.1 Andricus quercustozae
CCTTGTTGAAAACATAATGATTATTATTTCAAAATAAAATTTTTCGGTCTAAAACGCTAACATAATCTAAAATTGTTCAAAGTTGTAAATATTCTTATACTCTGATTTTGTCATTAAAAATACCCATTTTCCATCGAAAAACACTAACATAATCTAAAATTGTTAAAAGATTCTAATTTTCTTCAAATTATAATGAGTGCGTAAAACGCTAATGCAACCTAAAATTGTTTAAAAATTCTGAACCCTTAAAATTTAATGGTTTTTATTTTAAAACCCCTAAACGGTAAAATACGATGAGAAACTGAAAAAACATAAATTGTTGATCAAATTTTAATCTTTGAAATCTACTAATTTTTGATTAAAAATAACAATTTACGGTGTAGAACGTTAACGTTAACAACCTAATATATTCAAAAATTTTAAGTCTTCTTTAAAACTTTGTCATTTTATATTGACAATCTTTTTAAAAAAATACTATTTTACAAAAATTTATTTAAAAAAATTTATTTTTTTATTTATATAAAACTACTAACATAAAACACTCATAATATGTTCAATCATTCATTAGATAATTTGATAGTTTCAGTTTAACTGTCCAAGTGTATTAGAAAGCACAAATATTTTCGAGAAATATCGTTACAACATTTTTTGTTAGATAGCATAATTTTTGGAAATTAAAAATTTTTTAAATAGAAAGATTAAAATTCTCTCAAAAATTGTGAAAATGTGATTTGACCTTTAATTAATTTAGAGGCTCATGAAGTTTCAATGTGGGGGAGGTCATTCCAATTTTAAAAGTAAAGGCTTGGTTGTGAATCATTGGGGTAAGTCATTAATGAAATGTCCAACTGTCGTGCCGCTGATTAATCGTCACCTTATCAGTGCCGCGTGATCTCGGTTTAATTTAATTGCTATCATCGAAAGGTTTGGACCTCACGACTCCCCCTCCCCCACATCCTATATTCCCCCCTTCTCTTATTCAGCTCACTACACACTGATGGTTAATTAACAGGAGGTGGATAAAAAGAGGATGATAAAAAATTGAGTGAGTACATAAAATCTTATCCCAAGAAAGAATCCTGCTCAAGAGCATGATGACTAGGATGCTTCGTGAAATACCTTTTTTTTAGATTTTCTAGAACCTTGAATGGAAATTTCAATTTTTACCATTGGAAAAAAATTTAAGTATACTTGTCCTACAATTAAAAAATAAATTTTTGTAAATGCAAAGTCTGTGGTAGGTACTTTACTTTATATATTTAATTGAAAAGAAATATATTTTTCAAAGCAAGTTTTTACATTATTCAGCTTGTAATATATAATATAATCGATACTTTGAAAAAGAAGGTTTTTAAAAGTTGTGAAAAGTTTCAAGCAAACAAAAATATGTTCTTAGGATTTCTGAGAAAAATTAAGATTATTTTTAATCTTGAAAAATTAATTTCATGAGCAAATTCAAAATTTTTTTGAAAACTTCAAATGATTTCCTAAACTTTCGAAGATGAATGTAGAATATTTTAAATAAAATTTTTTCAATTTTAAAAGATCACACCATTTTACAATAAAGAACCGTTAAAAAAGAATCTGAAAGATTTTAAGGCATTTTTTAAATTTTGTAAGATTATTTTTAATTTTAGGAATAATTCGATTCAGTTTAAAACATATTTAAGAATTTTAGAATTTTTGAAGAGATTAAAAATATTTGTTAACTT
Source organism: Andricus quercustozae (assembly GCA_932072015.1). Classification (NCBI taxonomy): domain Eukaryota; kingdom Metazoa; phylum Arthropoda; class Insecta; order Hymenoptera; family Cynipidae; genus Andricus; species Andricus quercustozae. The sequence goes on from CAKNWU010308459.1 coordinate 11,320, forward strand.
AAAAAGATTTCTGAAAATTTACTTATATTCAAAAATCTTTTTGATTTTCTTTAAACTTAAATTAAAAAAATAAATAGTTATTGCAAAGTTTTATTTTGTATTAAAAATTATTTTCCCCCTCAAATCATAATTTGGTAGAAATTTTTTTATATTGCAAAATCTTTCGTAGTTGGAAATGCTACTATTTGGTTGAAAATTAACTTCTTTGTCAAAATTCTGATTTGTAGGTCTAAAGTCTTCAAAAATCTTTATGAATTTTCTCAAGAATCTTTGAAGAATTATATTTATGTAACCTTAAAAACAAAGAAAGCAATAGACTTACAAAATAAATAGTGATTCGGATTTTTATTTTTTAATAACAATTATTTTTCCCCTGTAATCGAAAAATCACACGCGCGTATTTTGCGCGATTGATGATGCTAGTGAATATAAAAAATAAGATAGGTACCAAAGACTTTTATTTAACAAGAATTTATCGTTTTTCTGATTAAATTTTTTTTTTATTTTAAAACAAGAATTGCCCACATTTTTTCTAATATTAGAAATTGTTGTTAGTAACGTATGTAATATTTCCTGAAAGTTTGATAATTACAAAAATGTTGTATTCATTACATAATTTAACTTCTCAATCTCAACTTTATCATAAAATAGCAAAAGTTTAGGGGTGTTAATACCCACCTTGAAAGATTTTTTTCATAACAAACAAAATTTGAGTGTCACATGGCACGCTAATAAAGAATTTCTTGAATTGTACAAGATAGGATAGTTAAAATTGTAAAAAATTAAAAACTTTAAAAAGTTGAATTTTTGGCAATAAAACTTCCATATTGACCTCTAAACATTTATTTTAATCTGGCAAAAATATGGGATTATTTTATCAGTAAAACAAACAAATTTCCTATTCAAAGTTTTAGAAAATTTCAAAAAAAGGATTTTATGATGCTCCGGTGATGAATTTTCCTTTGTTAAGGGTTTTTTACAATACGTACATTTTTCAGAAAAATTTTAAACCCTAGCATCAAGATTCGGTCCTCAGGTGGAAAAATAGTGGAAATCTGATTGTGCTGTGATTAGATCGCCTAATCGCTAATGTGGCGTTGATCAGACTCTCTAGGGGAGACCGGGGCGGAATGAGACACCGGGGTAAAAAGGAACACCCGATTTGCTCATAACTTATATGATGCTGTTATTTTAAGGTAATTTTGAATGGAAATTAATTACTGTAAATGACAAAATAGTTTTTTATGACGCTATTTGCGAAGATCAATAAAATTATTCAATTTTTATTTTATAACCGAGTTTTATGATTTTTTTGAAGATAACTAAGGTTAGCGGAGACGCGACAAAAATCACTTCTTTTTAATTTGTATTGTTTATTCATAATTAATTTTTTTAGCACATTTAATTTTTTTGCGAAATTGAAACATAAAGGCACACACCATTTAAATAATAATTTATATTGTAGTCTTTCACCACAGATGGCTAGTACTTTGATGAAAAAATAACCTGTCCCATTCCACCCCGGTCTCTCCTACTTGGGGACAAAACAGTGGGTCAAATAAACTTGAGACAAGTTTTTTTCGTAAAAATAATTTAAGGCATCAAAAATAAAAATTTGTCGGAATTCTCAACTTTTTAAAAAGGGGGTAATAATTTCAATTGAGAAACGTGTGTAGAATCGGTGAACTTTTTGGGGCCAGGATAGACCGTACTCATTGCTAATGTGTCGCTGTGAAGACGGTCTAGTTTATGGCGCTGAGTAGCGGTGAAACGGTTTTGTATGGTCAAACGCTAGTCTGGACAAACTAATCTAGCGCTATTCAGTTGGTATTGTGAAAATCTATTTTAGATGGTTAACGTTAAACATTATTTGAAAGACTGTTTAGATGATGAGAAAACATTATTTGTTTTTGATTTCCATTTTCCATTTTTTATACTTCTAAACACCCTAGCCAGCACCCGATTAGGGCCCGAAAGGACGGACTAGATGCTGAGAAAAAATCCATTTTTTTAGTCTTTACTTATTATGTTTTATACTTTCAAACGTCCTGCCCTTTTCTGGAAATCTACATAAAACTAGTTAGTTGACACATTTAGACAATTTTTTGGTATTTTGAGTCAGCCGGCACCCGATTAGGGCCCCAAAAGACTGACTAAATGAAAAGGAAAAAGTTCATTTTTTGTTAATATTCATTTTTGTTACTTTTAAAAGCCATGGCTATTTTTGGAAGGATGCAAAAAGATATTTGGGTATAATACTCAGAAAATTTTGTGTTCATGAAGGGCTAGTCAGCACCCGTCTAGGATCTGAAAAGAACGTCTAGACAGGACGGTCTAGACAATACCCTGACTGGACGCTAGTCTGTGCCGATAATTTTCTACACGGGAAGTGCTATTTTTGTAATATATTTTCCCATCTTGTTTTCGTAAAGCTCACAATCAGTTTGTAAAGTGAATCTCGTATTTCATGAATGTATTTATTATTTAAGCGTAGAAATTGATAAAGAATTTTTTTGCATTCTTAAGAGATTGTGTGGTCTGTAAATTCGATCTCGTTGCTAGGCGAATCTAGGTTCCAGTTTAAACTGCACTCGAGTCGGCTTATGATCTAAATTCATTTATTCGACGCTGCCCTGGCGCAGTTCACGGTTTCCGTTAAGCAATGCAAATCCGCGCACTCGCGTTTGCAATTGCCTCCCACTCTGGCGACAAAACCTGCAAGCGTACACTCGAAGGCGATCCTGTCCCGGAGATACTACGATAGTGGTGCTCGAGTGCTTTAAATGTACAAAATGTGTAAAATTGCCTGACAGAATAAAGAGAAACACTAAATAATTTTCATTTTTCTCTATGATTCCTTTTTCAGTGAATTATAAACATTTAAACAATAAGGCACTTGATTTATTGAGTCAAATAAATCTAATTTTGTGATAAAATCATTTTGTCGAAGTTTCGAAATTCTGAAGGTGGAAAAATACTCTCATAATCTGAATAAGTAAAAATTTAACTAATTAAATCAATTGTAAGGATTTCAACGGATAAATCCGTTATTTTTAAAAAGGGGAATAGGTGATTTTTTAAGAAAATAGGGGAATAATTCTTTTGAATAAAATGAATGTGGTACTGTATTATATTAAATTAAATAATTCTTAAGATTTCAGGTAAAAATATTGCATTTTCAACAAAAGATATAAATTTATAACCAAATATTTGAATTTTAAACCAAAATGGATGACTTTTTTATACAAAATTGTTTAAATAGACGAATTCCCTTCAGAATACACGAATTTTAAACTAAAAAATATCAATATTTAGCAAAATGGGTACAATTTCTACCAAATAGTTGAATTTTCCAAAACTACGAATTTTCAAACAAACAAAAAATCAATTTTCAACCAAAAATGGAATATTTCAATTTTAAGGAAAAAAAAATTAATTTTCAAACAGACAAAAAACGAATTTTCAGGAAGGTGGTTGAATCTTCATCCAAAACAGACTAATTTTCAACCAAACAAGTATATTTGGACAAAAAAGATTAATTCTTAACATATAATGGTAATGTTTAAACAAACAAAAATTCAATCAAAAAATATATGAAATTACAACCAAATTGTTAAATTTTCAAGTTGAATCAACGAATTTTCTACAAATCAGTTACATTTTTAAAATTATTATTTCACTTCGTATTTAAGCAGGAAAACGTGGAAAAGGGGGAAAGAGAGGAATAGAGAAAAGACTGCGATAAATAAATGAACGAATAATAATTTAAACAAAATTGAATTTCATTTGTAACACTTTAAAAATATTAGCTTGGAAAACTGGAAATTTGACTCATAAAATAAAGTTAATTTTGCACTTCATACTTTGTGACTTCGGACTACACCCTGTTTCGTGTCAGTTGTTTTCTCATATTATCATTATTCAAATAATACTAAAGATTCACTTTTCACAATAAATATAAATACAATATTTCTTGCATTAAATTAGTTTCAGTAGGGCCATTTATATTAAAAATGTTCAAGAAATATATAATTATGAATTCGGATAGTGCGCGTGCGTATAAACATAATTACTAATTGAATCAGTATGTTTTTATTAATTACCAGTAACTGTATTCTAGCTACAGCAAATAGTAGAATGTAACTTTTATTTAGTTACAGATTATTCCAGAAAGAAAATATATATATATATAATAACTAATAATAAATATATATGAATAAAACATCAATCAAATAAAGAAACAATAAGGCCGAGCCGAGGAATAACATTCGTTATTAACAAAATAACATCAAATATTAACAATAAGGCTCTTAATTTATGGAGTCAAACCAATCTTATTTCGGGATAAAATAATTGTTCTAAATTTTTAAAATCCCGAATATGGGAAAATACCGAGTAAATAATTACCAAAACAGAAATATCCCGAAAAATGAAAAATTCCCGAAATTTCAAATTACCGAAAGAAAATAAAACTACTAAAAATATTTATTCCCGAAATTTAAAAAACTCGAATTTAAAAATGCCCCCTAAAGAATAAAATGTCTGAGTACTTTAAATGTGCAAACTGTGTACAATTGCGTAACAGAATAAAGACCAACACTAAATATTTTTCTTTCTTCTCTATTATTCCTTTTTTGGCCAACTAACATTAAGATTCTTGATTTATCGAGTCAAATCAATCTAATTTTGGGATGACATAATTTTTCCAAATTTGTCAAAATCCCGTATGTGGAAAAATACCGAAAAAATAATAAACGAAACAAAAATATCCCGAAAAATGAACATTCCCGTAAGAAAATAAAGCTACCAAAAATATATACTCCTAAAATTTTAAAACCCAAATTTTCAAATTTAAGAATATAGTAAAGTGTCGAAAACAGAAAATTGCCGAATTTTCGAATTCTGGAATATAGTAATAAAATTTCCAAACGAATTGTTGTGGCAAATTGCAGAAAACGACTTAACTTTTTTTATAAATAAACGAATACCGATAAAATGACCATTCCATTAATTCGGACTTATTGGTTCTTTGCGATGGAGCAAAAACTTGCGATTCCAGAATTTAATAAAGCAACATTATTTGAAGATAATTCCATATTAATCATTCCACAAAAAAATTTTGCATAACAAATTATTTGTTAAATATTGCTTTTTATAATTTTAATTATTTTCAGATTATTCTTCCTTATTTTATGAGTAATTTGTTTCATAATAGTACCATGATGAAAAAAATGGTATTCAAATAATTATTAAGAATAATATGAAAAAACTTTATTACCAAATGCAGAATTTGGGTTTTTTTAAACGAAAAAGTCTTTTTTCGATATTGTACTTTTACTTGGCTAACACAAGATAGTTTGAATAATAGGCTTCATTAAACAATAAATATATTGATTATCATGAACAAATTTTTAAATAAATAAAGAGTCAGACATTTTCATTAAAAAAAAAAAATTTCAGTGTTAGTATATTATTTAATTAAATATATTATTGTACTTTGAGCACGAATTATAAATTCTGAATTTGTTTATAATAATAATAACATTTATAAATTTATAACTAGTGCTTAAATTACCATAGTGTATTTAATAAAACATACCAACACTGAAAACAATCTTTCTTCGGCTAAAAAATGTCCCAATTTTTATTTGTTAAAAAATTAGTTTATAGAAATCGTGAAATACATTGTTTAAGCATGCCTAGTATTCATACTGTCTTGTGTTAGCTTTCGTCAAAGAACAGCCACATTTTGAATTTGTTAATAAAATTTGTTCATATTATTGACAATAATTATTTGAATACAAATTTCTTTCATCACGGTAATATTATAAAATAAATTACTTATAAAAGAAGGAAGAATATTCTGAAAATAATTAAAATGATACAAAATTAAGTTTTAATATATAATTTATTTGAAAGGTCTTATAATGTTTAATATTGAATTATTTTCAAATAATGTTGGTGTATCGAATTTAGGGAATTTTGAAATATTTTCGCATTAATTACAAGAATTGAGAAGGTCTAATTGAGAATTTTTTTCGGATATATTTGTTTGGAAGTGTCCAACGTACCGAAGAAATCTGATTAATTATACCGAAATTTCGGTACAAATAACACCTGTTGCAACTTTATTTGCATCGAAAAAATCCGGCTATTCGTACCAAAATTTCGGTACTTACAGCCGAGGTCTATTTGTCTGTTTATAAAAAAATGAAGACTTTTTTCCAAATTGACACGGACAATTCTGTTCGGACTTGTATTTCCTTTTTGATTCCTCATAGAGGAAGCTTTGTAATGGTAACATTTTCAAAAAATTTTAAATCCATTTAATTAAACCTGCCTCAATTTAGAAATGTCTAGTACAATGTTCTAAGCAATTGCCCGGATGTGTTTGTGTGGATTTGTGTGTGGATGTCACACTTTTTTGTGAACACGATAACTTGAAAGCGGTTGCAGATAAATTGATGAAATTTGGAGGGTTTCTTTTACCACTGATATCTTGAAACTGATCGAAGGATTTCTAAAATTACTTATTGAATTTTTTAGCTCTTAATGATATTTTGAAAATCAGTTTTTTATAGTAAAACTTTTTGCATTAACATAATTCAAAGTTGATACACGAACATAAACGATTCCTTGGTTCGAGACGAATTGATTGACCCATAATATTAATATATTTTATTACAGTGTAGGGAAGTTATGGTAATTTATATATTTTGAAAATCAGTTTTTTATAGTTAAACTTTTTGCATTAACATAATTCAAAGTTGATAAACAAACATACAAGATTCCTTGGTTCGAGACGAATCTATTGACCTATAATAGTAATACATTCTATTAAAGAGTAGGGAAGTTATAGTAATTGATATATTTTGAAAAACGGTTTTTTATGTTAAACTTTTTTCATTAACATAATTCAAAGTTGATACAAGGACATAACAAATTCCTTGGTTCGAGAAGAATCGATTGACCTATAATATTGATATATTTTATTGAAGAGTAAGGAAGTTATGTTAATGCATAATATTTGAAAATACGGGTTTTTATAGTAAAACTTTTTTCATTAATATAATTCAAAGTTGATACATGAAAATAAAAGATTTCTTGGTTCAAAACGAATCGATTCACCTATAATATTGATATATTTTATTTAAGAGTAAGGAAGCTATGGAAATTCATTTTTTATTGTTATTATTATACCATTAAGCCATTTCCCCTTCGGGGCAGGCGTAACTTGCTCGGTTGGAAAGTAGTAGTATGTGAATGGGTATATAGGTATAGGGTAGATAGGTATATAGGTCTAAGGTATAGATATTTTAGATTGATATAGAATTCTCGTGTTATTTATTTAAGTGACACGTTCGTTCCACAATACTGCTCCAACCCAGCTTGCTGATCAATCTCTATAGCGATTACCGCACGTGAAGAGAATTGTTATGTGTGATTCCCCACTTGGGTCCATTTGTATCCAAGGTCTTTGTTTCAGGCGTCATTCACTCTAGTCAGAATATTTTTATAAACTATTTTTCACCACACTTTTCTGTCCTGGCATACTACTCCAGCTTCCTTCACGTCCATTCATTTTTTCATGCAAGCTCTTGTGTTTCTATGGCTTCTTATGTCTCTTCGGATTAATGTCAAATTCACAGATTCTAACCATTCTTTCGGCGGTCTACCTCTGGGCATTCTGCCATTTACTTTTCCTTTATACACCTGTTTGGTCAGTCATTCATCTTTCATTCTTTCAACATATCCGAACCACTTTAACTGATTTCTTTCCCATACGTCAACTAGTGTCTCCCCTGTACCACATTCTTTGAGGATTATCTCGTTTTGGAATTTGTCCATAAGTGTTTTCCCGCATATTGTGCGCAAAGGTTTCATGCCAATCGCGTTAATTTTACTCTTTTCTTTTTCTTGACATGTCCGTGTCTCGCTACCGTATAGTACAGTCGGTACAAATATAGAATTATGTATGGTCATTTTAGCTTCTTTTGATATATTTTTATTTCTGAGAATGGACCCTGCTCTACCGATAACCTTCTTACCCTCATTTATGCACCTACCTAACTCCACATCTATTTTTCCGTCGCTAGTGAACACAGAAAAAACGAAAGATAAAGTTTACATCGAATCCAGGTGAAATATTCGCTGCAACAAAAAATAACCTTGCCGGTTGAACTTTACACGAATCTAAGATAATTTTCCATTTTTAACCTAGCCTGGATAATCTTTCGCCTCATTATCGCTCCATTTTTATTCGAAAAGTCACGAGAATTACGACGCCAGCGCGATCTACCGTCTTTTAAATTAATTACATTGGAGCAGAAATGGGATTCCCGGCTGTCAGAATTATTCTCCTAACCTCGCTTAACTTTCACCGAAATACATTCAATTTTTAACCGTTCCAAAATGCACCTGCAACACATTTTATCTATTGTATTTTCTAAGTCTTATTATTTTCAAATGAATAGTGAAGTAAGCGAATAGTTGTTTCAAAACTGGTATCCTGATTTATATCTCGAATCCACTTATACTTTGTCGTTTTCCCATTGCTGCTAAGGGCGTAGCAGACGACAGCTTTTATTCCATCTTAGGATAATCTTTCGCCAAATAGCATGTAAACTTTATCAGCGGAAAATTTTACTGTCAACTTGCCCTAATCTCTCATCATTTAGGAAAATTTTGCACATTGTTTTCTCACTTTTTTCTTCAAACACCATTTGTTTTATTTTCGTTAATTTTGTGGTTCATGTTCTTCATGCTTGTGTTAAGTTTATTCAACATTCTTTGCAAGTGCTCGATTGATTCTGCCATAGCAACCTTGTCATCTATGAAAGCTAACACACGTACCTTCATTGTTTCGAGATCTATACGCTCTTCGTTGAAGAGGGCCATTCTTAGACACGTATCCATAAATATGATAAATAGCCATGAGGATATATCGCATCCTTGTTTCACGCCTTGCAGAATATCGAACCAGTCACTCAGTTTCCCATTAACCCTTACACTCGCTTTACTACCTGCATATATTGTTTGTATTGCTCGTAGGAGCCATCCATGGACTCCGTACCCTTTGAGGACTTCCCAAAGTTTACTTCTACTTACCTTGTCAAATGCTTTTTCTAGGTAAAAAGATGCACAGAAAACTTTCTTCCCTACTCTTAAGCTTTTTTCTTTGATATGTCTTAAGCTAAATATCTGATCTGTACATGATCTTCCTGTTAAAAATCCACTTTGGACTTCCCATATATTTTCTTCTGTAATTTGCATTATCCTACGAATAAGTATTTTTGGGTATATTTTACTTGCGGTACTTAATAAGTTGATAGCTCTGTAATTATTGCAGTTGCTTTTATCTCCCTTTTTTTGAATATTGGTACGATAATCGCTTTTCTCCAATCTGCTGGGACTTGTCCCGTCTCGATACATAAATTAATCAATTCGCACAACCTGTGAGGTATGTTCTCGCCACCGTATTCAGGTATTTCGGCTCTAATACTGTCTAAACCAGCCTCACAATTTTTTAAGCTCTTAATTATATCTCTAACCTCAGTGACACAGACTTTTTCAATTGGGTTTTCTAATGCATTATTTTCTATTTCGCAGTTCTGTTTCCCTATATCTTTACCTCCTAATAATTCTTAAAAAGAGTCTTTTAAAGCGTCTACCATCCCGTCTGTATCATATATAGCCTTTCACCTTAGCTGTTGTTCATGCTGACAAACTCTATACTTTTATATTATATATAATACTTTTACTCTATACTTTTTTTCCCTTCATCTCTTTAAGTAATAGTTTCATGGTTCCTTGAAAGTCGTTTTGTAATTTCTTCTCTTCTTCTGTTCTGATTTTATCTTTACTTTCATGTCTAGTCGTTCACTTTCCTCTTTTTGTGTCTGTAATCTTTTTCAAGCCTATTTCTCTCCTCATCGCTAAGACCTGTGATTTTTAAAGTTCCCTCGTATGGTTCTTTCTTTTCTTGTCAGGCTGATATTTGAAAACACGGGTTTTTATAGTGAAATTTTTTTCACTAAGGTAATTCAAAATTGATGCATGAACGGAAAAGATTCCTTGGTTCGAGACGAATCGATTGACCTATGATATTGATATATTTTATTGAAGAGTAAGGAAGTTATGTTAATGCATAATATTTTAAAATACTGTTTTTGTAGTAAAACTTTTTCCATTAACATCATTCAAAGTTGATACATGAACATAAAAGATTCCCTGGTTCGAGATGAATCGATTGACCTATAATATTGATATATATTATTTTGAAGAGTAAGGAAGCTGTGGTAATGCATACTATTTCAAAACACGTTTTTTTAAAGTAAAACTTTTTTTCACTAACATAATTCAAAGTTAATACATGAACCTAAAAGATTCCTTGGTTCGAAACGTTCGTGTGAACAACAATGACAACAACCAAACCCCCAAAAAGTTGTATATGCGGTTCAAAACAATCGAACGCGCAGAGTACCCGACAATGGGTCGGCAAACAATACCGACCATCTAAGAGTTCGGGGTGCTGAACATAATTTAGATGGAAAGACGACGACGAACCGGCAAAACGCCCACATTGAGTGGACGAATCAACTCAAGGATGACTTGCTAGACTTCTACGATGCCAGCATTGTCCCTGTTCACCGAGGCTTTATGGCGCGCATGCATACTCTGTGGTGCCAGAAACATCCAGAGCTTCAACACGTTTCGATGCAATCGTTGCGAAATCAACGTGCCTATACCTCTGGAAAAATAGATATGTACGCGGAGCGCTTCACCAACCGCTGCTTGATCAAGCTGCAGCCGAAAATGAGGAAACGACATTAAGACCAACCGCGGAAAGCAGCTCCTTCTGAGAGATGATCATGATTTCAGGACAAGAAGGAACATTAATATTCAAGTTCCTCCTAAGCCCCGAGATCTAGCTGAAATGGATGCTGTTTATGGTGCTGCAAAAGCTTTGGCTGATTCAAATCGAAGGCTCAAACCGAAGATGGATCAAAAGTCCAAAAGACGCTTGCATCAACTGAAGAAGAAGATTGGATAGGCAAGACAGAATGCGTCCCGTGTTCAATGTGTGAGTGACTACATAACATCTGGTAGTAGACCGTTCACGGAAAGGGTTCGAAAGTTCGCCCAAGAACTGAGGATCTTGAATCACACACTGAACGAGTCATAGCTGCTGACAATCAAGCAGCATATTGTTGACAAAATACGGCTGTTATCTGACGCAAGGAGGAGAATACAGAAGAGGGAGAGATGGATCAGGGAGAATCAAAAGTTTCTCGTTGACCCATTTCGCCTCTTCAGTGATCACCCTCTTTCTGTCAAAAATCCACCCAAGCCCAACGAGGTAGATACTTTTTGGAGAAAGGTATACAAGATCCCGAAAACACTAAAGTTGAAAGAAGAGACTGACAGTATCATTCGCTTCAAGGAATTTTGCGACAAACTCATCAAATCTGAGGAGGAATGTCCATCAATCACTGCCGAAGAGATGAAAAAAGCACTCACAGGCACGAAGAACTTTTCCGGTGCTGAACCAGATTGTATCAAGAACTTCTGGTGGAAGAAGTTTACTTCTATACACCAGCATTTGGCCCGCATATTCACCTCATATTTAAAGTCGGAGACGCCCATTCCGCAGTAGCTGGTGTTAGGACGCACTAAACTCCTACCGAAAAAAGGCAACTTGTCCAACCCTGAGAATTACAGGCCAATAACTTGTTTGAACACACTGTATAAGATCTTTACAGCTGTCCTAAACAACGGGATTGTTCGGCGAATTGAGCATGTGTGGCGTGAGATGTAAGAACAACGTGGCACGAAAAAAGGTGCAGCAGGCTGCCGAGAGAACCTACTAATTGACAGGTGTGCCTGTAAAGACGCTGCAGCCTATCAACGCGTCCTGTCAATGGCCTGGATTGACTACCGGAAAGCTTTCGATTCAACCTTTCATAGACTTATCATGTGTCTGTTGAAAAGCTTGAAGGTGCATCCACACATAGTGAGATGCATAGAAAGATTGATGCCTCTTTGGAAAACTATATTTACTATCTCGTCTGGAAATTATCGTGTGACAACGAACAACGTCACCGTCCAGAGGGGCGTCTTTTAGGGCGATGCCTCTACCTCTCGCACTACGAAATTCTTCTGGATACCTCTGTGGCGACACTAACCAGCGCGGCATAAGGTCACTCATGTATTTTATATGGTTGACCTGAAGTTATATGCCTCTGGTAAAATCAAACTTCAAACTGCCATAAATATCGTCAAGAAGTACACAGGAGAGATTGGGATGGACTTTGGATATGATAAATGTGCCAAAATTCATCTGGAGAAAGGAAAGATTGGTGGCTTTCCCAAGGACCCTGAGCTTGTGGATATAAGTGTTCTTAGACATCTTGACACTGGAGAGACCTATGCATACCTGGGCGTGTCTCAAAGCCGCATTCACGACGTAACATCAGTATAGGAGTTTCTCCGAAGCAGATACAAGCATCTTCTTCGACAGATTTGGTCTTCAAATCTGTCGGCGTTGAACAAGGTATCTGCAACTAACATGCTTGCCGTCCCGGTTCTACTCTACTCGTTTGGGGTGGTTCAATGGACGAAGAAGGAACTTAAGGCCCTTAATGTCACCACACGTAAGATCATGCATATGCATAAAAGCTTGTATATCAATTCGTCAGTTCCGCGATTATACATTTCACGCCGTCAAAGCGGGCGCGGACTTCTGAATCTCCAGTGTCTTCATAACGAATTGTTCTAAGAACAGCTTATATCGTTGCCAATGGCAGAGATCCTGTCCTAAAAATGGTCAGGAACCACGAGATGATTGGTGAAGGAGCGTTCATTTACAAAGCCGCGGAGCAAGCAGCCGAGACCCTTGGCCTGAATTTTAACATCAGAAGTGAGAAAAGTGCATTATTCCATCTAGATGCCTCACTTCTAAAATCCGAAGTAAAGAAAACCGAGTTTGCAAAATTTCACCAAGAGCTACTCGACAAGAAAACGTACGGAAACTTTCACAGAAATCTAGAAAAACAGTCCTTGTCGAAGGAGCAAACTTTTGCTTTTCTTAGATCATCAGGGCTTAATTCGGGTACAGAGGGTTTTATTTTCACATGACAGGATGGTGTCATTTTCACCTTAGCATACCGTGACCGCATTTTATGTCAAGATGTTCCAAGCGATAGGGCAGAGCGTGTCATGCACACGCTGAGTACCTCGAACACATACTATCGGGCTGTCCCACCCACGCAGGAACGACTTATATGTACAGACATAATGCGGCCCTAAGAGGGATTTCTTACCATCTTTGTCGCTCTTATGGTGTTGGCCGCGACCCTGCCCTGCCGAACGCTCCAAGGGAGATAGAGTCAATTGTCGAAAGCAAAAAGCGCCAAATTTTCTGGCACTACGATTTTCGATCAGCAGTCTCCGTTGCTCACTCGAGGCCTTATATTGTTCTCAAAGACTTCGAGAAACAAACTATATTCGTGATCGAATTCTCGGCTCCGTCTGAATACAACACCAATGCCAAGCAGAAAGAAAAGGAAGAAAAGTATCAAGACCTAAAAAGGGAGCTGCAACGACTGTACCCAAAATATTCGGTACAAGTAATTGTCCTTGTGATAGGTGCTCTCAGAGGTGTGAAACTATCACTGGTTCGTAACCTTAAAGCTATTCCCGCGTGCCAAAAATATGCCAAGGCACTTGCGAGATGGATGCAGAAAGCTGTCATCTTTGGGTCGCTTCGTATCATCAAGACACACGAGGGTTTCGCCAGCCTGTCGTTGTGATTTCATCGTGTCCTGTGACCACCCATCTAACGGTTGTGAGACGTGGCCATAAGTGTGATTTACCGCGGTTCTACTGGGAACCGGTGTCATTTTTAGATGGCACTTGCTATCAGTGGGATCCT
>CAKNWU010308467.1:0-10308 GCA_932072015.1 Andricus quercustozae
ATATATATATATATATATATATGTTTTACTTAGGTTCTTCAATTTTCTTTTCCACTTAAAAAGTTTGTAAAATTTTTTCCATCCGAAAATACTTGGGATAAAGAAGAAGCCTATAACGCTATTGACTTCTGGTATTAGTATCAGTAAAAATAATTAAATTCCTCAAATCTATTACAAATACAATTTTTTAATTTCAAGCATGAGTAGAGTCTTTAAACTTCTTAGTTTGTTACATAAAAAAGTAAAAATAATTTAGTTTCGTTCCGTTTCATTTTATAAATCTTTCTAAATTGTATAGCTTGAAAATAATTATATTTCGATATTATTTCATTATAATTATTAATAATATATTCATCATCTGTAAAAGGTCTATAATTTCAATATAATAATTATAGTTCTGCATGCGCAATTCTAATACAGTTTGATTTTGGAGGCTTTGAAAATGTGTCTTCGTACACATTTTTATTTCTTTTTTTCTGCTTGATAACCCTTTCCTGACCATATTCCTTTACATTAAAGTTTGTAAATACAGTAAAATAATAAAATACTTATTTTTTCTAAGGAAAATTCCTTAAATAAAACTACTTGTTTTTTTAGCGGCATAGATATATATATATATATATATATATATATATATAGGTTTAATCTTTGTCTTTATTTTCTCGGCAGAAAGTTTTTATTTATTTTTTCTTAAATTGGAAATTGCAATTTTTATCTCGATCCGCAGACGATCCTGTTCCTATTTCAGCTTTCTGCCACTTTGAGATTGTCAAATTCCATATTCTATTTATTAGAACTAAATACCGTTTTTTGATCACGATTTTTTGGCCTCAATTCAGAAAAACTTCAGGTCAAAAGCAGACTTTTATTTTATCTTCAGATGTTGATTTTAATCCAACAGAATGTTTTTTCACGCTCATGAAAATTTTAATTTTTTTGGTTAACTAGATCTATACCACAACCCTTCAAGTATCAAACAAGGTAACAAGTTCGAGAGGCATGGTTTCATTTTTCATGCAAATTTTATTTTATATTTTATTAGATTAATGTGGAAAAGGGCTTGAAAAATTGAAAAGCTACCTTAAAAATATTCACTTTTTAAAATTTTTTCGGAATTTTTTAATTGCGAAGGATTTCAATTCAAAGTTATTATATAGTGAAATAGTACAATTTTAAATATGTGTCAGTATTAAATTAGTAATTTTGATTGTTTAATTCCTTTGAATTCTTTTGAGTTCTTTAATTTTTATTTATTATTTTTCATTGTTTTCAGTGGCTTATAATTCTTTTTAATTATTTTAAATCCTTTTGAATTTTTTAAACTTTCTTAAAACCTTCTAAGTTCTTTGGATTTCCCTCAATCATCTGAATTCCTTGCATGTATGCCATTTCCTGAATTCGTGTAATTTTCTAAATTCTACGAGTCCCCTAAATTCGAAGGATTCCAAATTAATGCAAATAATTCCAAATATTATATGAATTCATATGAATTTAAGGCATTCAGGAATGCAACAGAATTCAGAATATTTCAGGAATTCAAGAAATTTAGAGAATTTTCTGAATTTCCGAAATATTCATATCATGTAGTACCAAGTGACATTCGAAGTGATTGGATAGATTTTTTCACTAAAAAACTGTGATTTGTGTCAATAAAAAGTAACTGTCATTTTTTAAAATTTCAACTAGAAAACATATAATTTTCAAAGGTTTTAGAATACTTAAACTTTAAAAGTTTACAATATTCAAGTAATTTTTATAATTATTACAAAATATACAAAAATATACAAAAATTATTTCACTTTTAAACAAGAGTTCAAAAATCTTCCAGAAAAACATTTCAAAAGTGAAGAATTTTAAATATTGTGAACCTTTCAAGTTTGGATATTTTAATCTTGAATGCAAAATTAATAACTTGAAAATCAACGATAAGGTATTTTCGATGTAACGGAAATTACCTCATGTTGCTTTAAGAGGGAAAACAATTTTCATAAAATGTGAAACTGACGTATACTAATAAGCTGTCACATTGACATGACTTAAAAAGTCGCGAGACAAAAAACACGCGAAAAGCGAGCGGAAACATAGGAGCTTTAAGATGGACAAAATGGATGAATAAATAATGGATTATTTATTATTTTAATTGAAGCATTCTTAAACGAGGCTCAAAATTAGAATCTTGAAAGTAATTCGTTAAAAATGATTAATTTTCAAAATTGTACATCATCAATTGTGTGTAATAATATAATGTTATGATATTATATTATTGTAGCCATTTATTATTATTAAAAATAAGAAAGTTCATTTTTGTCTCAAAGATGGTTAAAGCGCAATATGTCGAAGCCATTTTTTGTTTGAGTTGGATTTTTGAATAGTCTGCACGGGTCTGTCCTACAGCTTTAGGTAGAATCCGAACCACCAGAACCTCGTTATTTGATTAATCGATTTTTTAAGAATTTTTTTAATGCAAAAAAAACCATTTTCGGTAAAAATATTGGTTATCTAGTTTTGTACAGAAACCCCTCATTGGCATATTGTTATTTGACAATGCAATGTATCGCGCGAATAATTGCTTATTTGGATATATTTTGCATCAGCGTCCTTTTCGCAGATTCGACATTCTTTCAATGATATATATGTCCTATAAAAAATACTTCCCCAACGGACGGCATTTTATAGCCGGTAAAATTATAAATTACAAAATCGACGGGCGGTAGCGTTCGCGATTTTGATGAGAACGCCTATTGAGCTTGCTCGGGAAACAGAGGTCGTTCATCAAAAGGCAGAAAGTTCACGGTTAATGATCACCTCTTAGATACCGCCTTGGCGTGAAACATCCTGGAATCCTAGCTTCGTTAACTGGATGTTAGAATGTTACCTAGAACCAGATTATCTCGTTAACGAGTCATTAAGATCTCTACGAATAATTTCTTAACTTTAACTCCTGTCGCTTCTGTTCGACTTGCATATAATTAAGTGATTAGAGTGGACTCCCACCCTTTCCGGTCTCATGATTCTACAAGAATCTTTAAGAAGAATGTCGAATAAATCCTTGTGTCAAATAGTGAAAACAACAAGTCACCACCTCTGGACCAAAATATATAGTCGAGATCTAGAAGAGAAGAAGCACGTGTTTCTTTGGAATTTACAAGGGTCTGGCTCTTAATAAATTGTCTCTGATCTACTGAACTCGTATTCGAGGCATAGAAACTATTTTTCTCTTATTTCAAGGATCTTTCGGTCTGTAGCCAAGAAGATAATTAATAATGTGGTGAGTTAGTGAATCAGAAGTAGGATTCGAGACTTATTAATATTAAGGTTGCTGAATTCACTATATTTCAAATTTGTCTATCTTTTTACTGAATTTACTTTGTAATCGATATTGAATGATTTTGCAATTACTCACAATGACACATAATCGATTTGAATTTTTTTAAATTTTGAAATAAATTCCACGTAGGGTTTTTTAATTTAATTAAATTTTAATCAACCAAAATTTTATTTCATAGTCAACATTTTTACGCAATTGATTAATGTATTGTTCCAACTTTAAGGCAGTACTTAGGTAACATTTTAAATATATATTAGAATTTTATTATTCCACAGTCCTTTATAAGTTTTTGAATACAGTTCTATTGAAAAATTTTGAAAATTACGGTAAATACACGTAACTTTATATTTCACCAAGTTTTTGTTCTTTAACGGTGGCCACGATAACTAACGAACTGATCCTTTCAATTGTTTTGAATTGAGAGAGATTATGTAAAAACAAAGTGTCTCTATTCTACTAAAATGTGACCAAATATCTAGAAAAAAATTCTAATTTTATAAATAAAAAACTAATCATTTTTTAAATCAATTTTCACGTTCCCCAAGAAAAATTTGCGCCATTTCTACAATTTTCCACTTTTTTGAGCGAAGTTCCATTAGTGCGAAAGCAGACAATTTTTATTCATCTCATTTTTACGACCTGAGGAGTGGTTTCCGCGGAATAGGAAACGAAAGAATAGAAAGTAAAAATAATTCTTATTTTTTGTTACAACTTTTATTATTGGTACTTATTTTTCATAAAGTGAATCAATATGTCTCTAAATTGCACAGTGTTCCGCTTTTTAGATGATTGTCCACCCACTCATGAATGAACAGTGCACCTCTTTAATGCATAGTTCAATAATTTATTATTAATTTTGGAATTGTTTATATTTAAAACTAATTGGAAATTTTTATTCTTATTTACCACATTTTCAATGCTTTATTTATTACACTCTAAGTAATTGATTAATTTCTCAATTTCAAGAAGTTAGATATGTGTTGCATTTCGGCTTACAGCATAAAATTGAATTTTGAAATTGTAAATTCAAAAAAAAAAAAAAATTTAATTTGAATTTTAAATGTAAAATCTTAGCATTCAACATGGACATTTGAAATTTACCTCGAAACTGTGAATATCTATCATTATTAATTGATTACTTTTGACCGTTACCTACATTTTTTATTTGATCAAGGTTCTATTTATAAACTATAAATTTTAGGAAACTAAGATTTCGACAATTTCGACTAATTTGATTTTGAAATTCTTAATCAATTAATTATTATCAATGAGATGATTAGACGTAGGATTTCCTTATGGATCTAAAAAATTCCTTAATGAGCATCCATTGGATGACTATATTCATTCTCTAAAACATTATTAACTAATGATCGACGATCGGTTTTCGAAAACACTAATTTTTTTGAACAAAATTTTTCAGAATGTTTTGAAATGTTTATTTATTAAATTAGCATGTAAAATGATGTAAATCTAACATTTTTGGCATTTTTTTAAATACGAAATTCAATTTTTGGCATGTTTATATTTTTTGTTTAGATACTTGTTCCCTTTACTTTCGAAAATAACAAAAAATTCCGGGTTTTATGTATTCACATTTTTATTTATTAAATTCTCATATAAAATTTTGTAAAATTATGTGTCTATAAAATGTTGAAACGCTTGTTTTCAAAACAATTAATTTTTTCTAATCTTTTAGTAATTATATTTTCAAATCAGAGGGTGTAAATAATTTTTTAAACACAGTAATTATTCTGGAATGTATTTATATAGGCAAGTGAAAAATCTGATAAAGTATAAAAAAGACAAAACTGTGCGTTTTTAATAAAATAAGAGGATGAAATCAATTCCCCAGAAGATTTCATAAAAATTGAATCTATTTTTCATCATCAGTTGTTTTCTATAACAGCAAATTATTCTAACTACACGTGTAATTTTCGAATATAAATTTCGAATATAATCAATAATTTATTTTTTGGTAATTTTTATGAAAAATTCTAATTCATGTTCAATATATAATATTTAGTTCAAAACACAACTTGCACACTCACATTTGAAAATATAAATACTAAAAGATGTTTTCTAAAACGCGTCGCCATTGGCAAATAATGTTTTGGTGAATAATTAATAATAATTAAATAATAAATTAATAAATTAATAATTCATATAATGGATTCTCAGGAGGCAATTTATGAGATTAAAAAAAAAAACAAGTTTTATTGCGGCTTCTTGTAAGCTAAAAGTTTAAAACTCTTAGATTTTTAATTAACTTTTTAATTTTTAGAATTTTCAATTGGACACTTTCTAAAGCTAGAATTTAAAATTCGCACATTTTGCACTCCTGTATTGATTTGGAACTATTTATGTTTTAAAAGCCAACAGTTTAAAGTTGTTGATTCTTCAAGATCTGCAATTAAAAATGGTTTTAATTTGCATGCGTTCATTCAATATTTTTCAATATTAAAATATGCAAATTAAAAAAAAATGCTTTTGATTTCCAAATACCATTTTTCTAATTTGATATAGGCTACTAATCTCTATGTTTAGCCCTATTCCGTATCACAAAAAGAAGAGAATCCCCATTTTATCTTTCTTTTTTTTATACCTTGAATTTTCTGAGGAAATCTGAGAGCTCAAAGGTACCCCAGACGAATTTTTATCGCGTCAGCATACCTTGCGAGAAATCCGTTTGGGACGATCATAATATCACGGGTCTTATTTATCGGTAGTAAAAAGTTTAAATAAATTCTCTGGGCGTGATATCTGTCCGTCGGCTGTATCTGTCTAAACCAAAAGTCGTTATTTATTTACTTAAATCGAACGTCCTCCGATTCTCTCGAAACAGTCCACCCTCAAATTTCTGCGAAGGTTTTACGCTGTGCTGCCGCGCGCGCGTTTTTGGTTGCGGGCAGTAAATTTGCACTCTTCCCACATGCGCTGTAAATTTAACTTCGCCTTTCAATAGAGCCACTGCTGAGGCCAGATTTTATTTCCTTTTCTTTTCTACTTATCCCCTCACGATATGGCATTCATTGTCATGCAGAGCCTCTCAAGTACTTAGATTCGATCAAGTCTTCTCATAAGTACTTTATTTTTTCTCGAAATGCATTTTATATTAGCTTGGAAATATCCCTTAACCCATTAACACCCATGCGAAACATATTAAAATAGCACATGAAGGATGTTTGAATAATGTCTTTCAGATTACTTCTCTCGCGAACTATGTAAATACTAATTGTTTGTGAAAAATAAAAATAATAATAAATCAAAAACAGGGACCACAGAGCAAAAAGACCTAAAAAAAGGGAAAACAGGATAATTTTTTCACGAAAAAGGGGAAAGATTAAACATTTATTTTTTAAATAGTGTTAAATGATTTTTTTATGATTTCTGTCGTTGAAGAATTGATGTATTTCTTGAATTGAGTATACTTGTTCGTTAAAAATCCATTTTCGGCGATATCAGTAAGGGCAGAAAACCATAAGAAATATAATAAAAAAAATTTTATTAACAAAAAATGTATAATGACAAATTTTTAACTGTTACAAGTTTCACACATTTTTATGCGACCGAAATTTAAATAATTTATTAATTTCAAAATAACTTAAAATTCTTCGGAATTTTTCGAATGCTTTCATATCCCGTTAAAATCTGTTCGAACTCGTAAAAATCCATTAAAATAAGTAAAAATAATTTTAAACTCCATAGATATAAATTGAATTAAATTTATTTATTAAAATTATTAATTAAAATTATTCATTACATTTATTTAAAAAAAAACCTGTAAATAAAATACACGCGCACTAAGCGTGCTTGCACGTCCCTATATTTTTGTATTCTAATATTAAAAACATGAAGTATTGAAAAAACCATAAAAAGAATTATTTAAATATTAGGAGTTCTACAATTTTTTTAAATAACTTAGAATCTTAAAAATTCTTTAAAAATTTTGCTATGGCTTTCATATATCTTGAGATTTTTTGAATTCCTATAAATTCGTAGAATTTCGTCGCAATCCCGTGCAGTAAAATTTAATTTAATCCCTAAAGTTCTCTAGAAATTCATTTAAATCCCATGAAATCGCAAAAGACCATTAAAATAAGTAAAAATCATTTGAAATTCCTTAGATATCAATTAAATTAAACTTAGTCATTAAAATTATTTATTGAAATTATTCATTAAATTTATCTTTAAAAAACCCGTGTAAATAAAATGCACGTTTGCTAAGCTTACATTAACGTACATTGATTTTTATTTTTTAATATTAAAAAAAAAGTATTTAAAAATTAGTAACAACAAATTTTTCAATATTAGGAGTTCCACATTTTTTTGAAACGAAATCTCTTGAAATTATTAAAAATCTTTTTAAATAACTTAAAGTCTTTTAAATCCTTTAAAACGTTGTTATGTCTTTCACATGTCTTGAAATTGTTGAAATCCGTAAAATAGGCCTAAAGTAAAATTTATTTTGTTCCCTAAAGTTATTTAGAAATTTATTCAAAGACCTTTAGATACCTAGAAATATTTGGCAATCGTAAAAATCTAGAAAAATATTTATTTAAAAATGATTTGATATTTCAAAAATATAACTTAAATAACAGGACGCGCGCAAAACGCGCGTTTACGTCCCTGTATATTTATTTTCTAATATTCAAAATATGAACTATTTAAAAATAAATAATATTAAAATTTCAAGCATTAGGAGTTCTAAAAATATTTGAGATGAGTTAAATAATTTCAGAAATGAATAATTCTAGCTATTAAGATATGTTCGCAAAAATGTTTACTTTCGTAATTTTAATATTTTCATGGATGACAATATTTTTTACGTATCTGGAGATCTTAAATCTTTTTATAAATATTGTTAGGCACATATGGTTCAATTTTAAATAGCAATATTTTTAAATCATAGTTAAAAAATTGTTTGTATTTGAAAAATGTACATAAGCAGTTGATAAATCAGTTTTGTTGAATTTTAAACATTTAGAAATAATAAAATAACACAAAATATTAATTTTTTCTTTAAATAAAAAAATACCATTTTTTTTCTTTCAAAGGAAAGCTTGTGTTTCTCCATTTAAGAAAAAATAAGAGAGAGAGATGTTTTTAAATTTCGATAAATCTTTACATTAATTATATATTATAATATATAAATATATAATGTATATTTGAAGATAAAATATTTAACATCTAATCAAAACTGGGCTTAAATTTCCCAAACAGTTAAAAGCTGGTTCTTTGTATTTTTTGAAAAATTTTCAAATTGTAGAACTTGTTAAATTTGTGTTCAATCGAAAAATATCATTAAGATTATTTGTAAATCTAGTAATTCTTATTTGAATCTTGGTCTAATAGAATAATAATATAATGTGTCTAACATAGTGAGAATCGTTATTTAAATTTAAACTAAACACTTTTATTTCACTCCTAAATAATTTAGTTTAAAATTTTTCAAATTAAAAAAAAATTAAGTTCATTATAATAGATCATTCTTTAGGTTGAAAAAAACTTTCACTACTCACGGAAAACTATTTTTGTTTTTATCAGAATAATTTTGTAGGTGTAAATCAAACAATTTTGTTCTCTAATTTTTGGAAATTGGGGAAAAAGGAGAATTTAAAAAGGGGAAGCGCAGGGGAATAAGAGAAAGACTGTTCACCCGGCATATATATATATATATAGCCACGTGTCCAGTATAGTTTGTTTCGTGTAACTAAATTATGACTAAATTGATATCGATCATTGTCACTTGAAAGACAAACGACTATCGTGATCAGAAAACATGACACTAAATTCTAAAACTTACATATTTATATACAGTCTAGCAATTTGTTTTCTATAACAAATGCCTCTTAGTTGTAAATCTGAGGTAATAAAAATAATCAGGAAAGAAACCATCGATCGTATCTTTACCATCGAGTTTATATCCAAACCTCGTGACATCATTATCAAATTAGTCCCTGAGCGTGGGACAACTGGGACATGAAGCCTATTCCCCTGCGTTTCCCCTTTTTTTTAATTGCCCTTCTTCCCTTATTCTCGAAAAAGTTCCCATTTTTTCCCTTATCTCTTTAAATATACGATTTTTAAAAATACAACACTTAAATTATGCGGGACATTCTATAAAGTTAGTAAAGTTGAATACCTTTGGACACTTTTCACCTTTAAAAATTATTGGAAACAGGTGTATCAAGTCATTTTTAATCAGTTTTTTGAAAATTTCTCCTCTGCAGAGTATCCTAGCATAAGGTAGATTAAGCAATATTTTAAGTGTGTAAAATTTCCTGTGAAAATAAACAGAATTGACAGTTCTATCACGTATAGTTTGGGAGATGTGACCATTAGAATTTATTTTTTTTTGTACAAAATTATCCAAAATTTTTTTAAATTTATATTTATGGAAATTAGCTCATGTCCTGCTTATTAAAAATACCAAATTTTGATGAAAAAACTAACTGTTTTCGACAAAAAGCACTATAGTATAGCATAAAAAAAGATATAGAATTTTAAATCTTTATTTAAATTTATTTATTTTTGTTTAAAATAACCGAGTTTCAATGAAACACCATAACATGGCCTAAAATTGTTCAAAAATTGTGTATCGTTTTCAAAAGATTTCAAAGGATTTGAAATATTCTGGATATTTTTAAATATTCCAAGGAATTTTCAATAGATTTCATTCATTTGAAGGGATTTCAAAGGATTTCAAAGATTTTACGATATTTTTGAAGATCCAAAGAAATTTTCAAGAGATTTAAAATATTCCAAGCGATTTCCAAAGATTTCAAATAATTTTTAATATTTTTGGGTATTTTGAAAGATTCTAAGGAATTTTTAAGAGATTTAAAATTTCCAAAGGGGTTTCAAATGATTTGAACGGAGTAAAAATTTTTTATGGTATCTCCAAAGATTCTAATAAATTTTCAACAGATTTTAATAATTTCAGAGGATTCAAAAAGTTTTAGGATATTTTTAGCAATTCC
>CAKNWU010308472.1:969-12402 GCA_932072015.1 Andricus quercustozae
TTATTACACTAACGTTTTAAACACTATTTCAATACTTAATGGCTATAGGCGATAACGGGGTTTTATAACACTAAGGTTGATTATCGATCGCTATGCAAAACTAGCTAATCGAGGAGGTGCATATATTGAGGTCTTGATAAGAAAAATTTGAAGGTTCAATCTGATAACTATCTACTAACATTGAATTTCATGGTTAGAATTTGAAAAAGAATATAAAAGAGCAGTGAAGAGTATGCAGAATGGAAATATGAATCTGAATTTTAATTTTTCTTTTTCGCCACTTTTAAAACCTATTACAGACTTGGCGAAGATTAGTTTTCAGATTTGGTGATCACTAGATAAGCTCAGATGTCGGACTGGCGATAATTTACATTTTCATCATTTATGATTGACAAAGTATTAGAAACGCCTGAAATTTCACACTTCTCTTTTTAAGCAGATCTCCACGTTTTGAGAACCCCTAAAGCTGAAAATCAAGTTTTGGCGATATCGTCTGTCTGTATGCCCATCCGTTCATCCGTAAACATGATATATGTCGAGAAAATGAACGGATCAAATTGAGGATTCGGAAACTTGTTTGGGCCGTAAAAGGAAAAGCGGGTTCATTAACCAGCCTTCCTTGACCAACGGCTTTGGTTTTATCCATCGAAAATGTTATGCAAAAATCGAATATTCTAATTTTGCGCCAAACGACTTTTTCAAAGAAAAATTGAAGTATTTTTCTTTTAACAATCATTTTTAATAGGACTTGTTATTTTCCGTTTTATTTATCGAAAATACTATGAAAAAATCAAAAATTAAAATGTTGTGCCAAATGACGCGAAATGCGGGGAAAAGTTTAAGGAGAATTTTCAGCTTATAAAAAGTCCTATAAAATTTCTTTCAACCATTTTTCGACTGAAAGACGCGCGCCCTCGGCGTGCTCAAACTTTCGAGCCGCACTCGCATTTATTTGAACAAATATAAAAAAGTATTTTGCAAAAAATGGTGGTGGATTTTAATCATAGATAGTTAGAGTTTCTGTAAATTTTTATTACTTTTCATTCTAATCTATATAAATATTTTTGTTAACGGTCCAATACTTTCCTCGATTAAGCCTTTTTGTGTAATTATATTACACATGATGACGTTGTTAGAGATCATGTTTCCAAAGAACTTTCTAAAAATGTATCAAAAAAAGGATATTCAGAATTAGATTTTGTTGTTCTTAATATTTCGATTCTTCCTCAACTCAGAGAATTTTTTTTTGTTTTAATAATTATTTTTCTCACATTTGATCGCAAATTATAGGTATGTTCGTAACGAAATAAACTAATTAAACAATATGAAAAATTCTTATGGTCGATTCAAATTGTTGCTGATTGTTTAACAATGGTTCACTGCAGTTTTTTGTAAATTGTTTAACAATTTTTATTAGGCACACGTATGTTAAAACTTTTCATTACTTAACCACAATTGCTTAAAACAATTTAATTTGTTTAAATACTTCTTCAGACAAAACGACCAACAATTGAAAATAAAGTAAATGGCAATTATCATTTTTTACGTGTCCTTTTTTTGAATAGGATAACTTCATGCTTTTACTTTCAATGAAAAAAAAATTAATCTGGGATCCCACCAGTGGCCTCATTTTAGTACCACTCGAGACTGTACATTTCAAAATCTAAAGAAACATTTATTGTATATGTTTTTCGCAGAATTTTTTATTTTTCGATATAATTTATCATTAGAATATAATATAAACCATATTTGCTATTTTGGGTCCATCTAAACATTTTTTCTGTTTCATTCTGCTCGATGATGTGAATAATAAACAATACAAAGACGGATACTATATTATAAAATTAATGATCCTCAGTATCATTTATAACACTGTGTTAGAAAATTTAAAAAAATTGAATGCTCTTTTACCAGGACATACGTACTTCGTATACTTTGTAGGCCTTGGGATCGATTTCGAAATTTTTGTTTTGAAAGGGTAAAAACAGAGCCTTTCAACCATGTATTGCATATTTTATCCAAATAAAAAATTATAGTTATAGTTATAGTTGAAAAGATTCTGTATTTTTCAATTTGTTGCAAGTTTCATCAACTTTGGCAACGATTTAATAATAATGTTTGATTCCCAATCTATTTTCCTCTTAGCAAATTGAAAGTTTTGTTTAATTATATCCTTTCAACCAGCTCTTTTAAGTTTAAATGGGTTAAAATTTCAGTGACTGAAGCGAATTTTAAAATTTTACGAATTTTCGAGATGAATTCCCATACAAAACTGAAGTGAAATTTTCACTCATTTTTCGTTGCAGAAGTATGTAGTTCCAATTGGGACAATGCATAATCCTGAAAAGACGCAAAAATAAAAAACACAAGAAAAAATATTCCAAAAGTGTTCTTCAACATCACCAATTAGATTCAAGATTCATGACGCATGGCAAGGGGTGTAATACGGTAATTTCAGATATACGACAAGAATTACAAAACTCAAAAATGTTTACTCGATCTTTTTCTTTTGTACAATTTATCGTCTGTTTCGCGTTTAAGGCGCTTCGTCAGGCTTGCATTTTTGCCCATGTATTACATAACACAAGTTTCCTCCTACACGGATGAATTGTTAGATGTAATATTTTTTCCACATAATCTCAGTGGCATAATACAGAAAAAGAAAGCCTTCGTTTTTTGTAAAATGGTCTTGTTTTTGTTATATTTTAATTGACCTAAAATTTACTTCATTTATGGGCCTGGAAACGAGCAATCCGCCACCTGAAAAGAAGCCACGACGATCCGAAAACAGGCATTCCAAATTTACACAGTAGAAATTGGGACTCGGGTGTGAGATTTAGCGGCGACACTTCACCCCAGGGGGTCCCTCGTAACTCATCCATCCTTCCTATTGTTAGAGCGTTACATGATTCGAGACTGTTGAACGAAATTGATAATTATCAAGATATTAAGAAATTAAATTGTAATGTGGTGCATTAGATTCCATACATAATTTCGAGACGATTAAAAAAAGATAGAAAAAAATCGGTTAACCCGTTCAATTTCTGGTGGGAGTTTTGATAATTTTGCATTTCATTTAAGATTAGCTTCAATATTGAGAATACTGACCCATTTTCCTAATCCTTTTTTTTCATTTGTTTCTTAAATTACATCAAAACCGTGACGAAAATGAATTTCGAAGTATCCAAAAAATATAAATAATGTACAGGATATCGAATGTAATTGTTGTAAGCAAATTCTATTAACCAAATGTCAAGATATTGAAAATTAGTATATTTTTAGGTTGAAATTGCTTGATTTTATCAACAGGATCATGTTTCATCATGTAAATTTGTGGAATGGTATATTTTCTTTATTTTATAAACAAATTTTATAAAGAAAAGCACAGTTCCGTCATTTACATGCAAAAAGTACTCGTTTTCTTTCTAATCGTCTTCAAATTACACAAGCGGTGATATTTAGTGACGAAGAATTGACAATCGATATTAATTGCTTCTGTAATAAACAAATTTAATAAACAAATGCACTGTTTGACCTTTTTGACTGTGTTCCTTTTTCTTTCTCATCGTCTTCAAATGACATAAGCGGCAATATTTAGTGACGAGGAATTCTCAATCGATATTATTTGTTTTTGTTATAAACAAATGCATAGTTTGACCATTTGTAGATATAAAGTGATCGTTTTTCTGTCTACTCGTCTTCAAATTAAATAAATGATGCTATTTGGTGACATTGAATTGGCAATTTGTTTATTTTATAAACAAATTTTATAAAAAAATGTATTGTTTGGTGATTTATAGGCAGAAAGTAATAGTTTTTTTTCTAATCGTCTTCAAATTAAACAAGTGGTGATGTTTATTGAGGAAGATTTGTCAATCGATATTATTTGTTTTTGTTATAAATAAATTTTATAAACAAATGCATAGTTTGACCATTTGTAAATAGAAAGTGATCGTTTTTCTGTCTAATCGTCTTTAAATTACATAAGTGGTGCTATTTGGTGACAAAGAATTGGCTGTCTATAAATCACCAAACAATGCATTTGCTTATAAAATTTGTTTATAAAATAAACAAATTGCCAATTTTTTGTCACCAAACAGCACCACTTATGTAATTTTGAAAACGAGTAGACAGAAAACCGGTCACTCTCTATCTACAAATGGTCAAACTATGCATTTGTTTATAACCACAACAAATAATATCGATTGACAATTCTTTGTCACTAAATATTACCGCTTATGTCATTTGAAGACGATTAGAATGAAAAAGGAACACTTTCTAAGTGCATTTGTTCATTAAATTAGTTTATTACAGAAGCAAATAATATCGGTTGACAATTCTTCGTCACTAAATATCACCGCTTATGTAATTTGAAGACGATTAGAAAGAAAACGAGTACTTTTTGTCTATAAATGACGGAAATGTGCATTTCTTTATAAAATTTGTTTATAAAATAAAGAAAATATACCATTTAACAAATTTTCGTGATGAAACATGATGTACATTATTTATATTTTTTGGATACTTCGACATTCATTTTTGTCACGGTTTTGATGTAATTTAAGAAAACAATGAAAAAAAAAAGGATTAGGAAAATGTTTCAGTATTCTCAATATTGAAGCTAATCTTAAATAAAATGCAAAATCATCAAAACTCCCAACAGAAATTGCACGGGTTAACCGATTTTTTCTATATTTTTTCAATCGTCTCGAAATTATGTAAGGAATCTTATGCAGCATATTAAAATTCAATTTCTTTATATCTTGATAATTATCAATTTTGTTCAACCGTCTCGAATCATGTAACGTTCTAACAATAGGAAGGACGGATGAGTTACGAGGGACCCCCTGGGGTGAAGTGTCGCCGGTAAATTTCACGCCCGAGTCCCAATTTCTACTGTGTAAATTTGGAGCGCCTGTTTTCGGATCATCGTGGCTACTTTCCTGGTGGCGGATTGCTCGTTCCCAGGGGCATAAATGAAGCAAATTTTTGATTGATTAAAATATAACATCCAACAATTCATCCGTGTAGGAGAAAACTTGTGTTATGTAATACATGGGCAAAAATCCAAGCCTGACGAAGCGCCTTAAGTGACCAACAGTAGTCAGAGAGCATGTTGATGGAGCTCTTTTATTGGAAACGTTTTTGTAGATCTTCCATTTCTTGATGGAATCGTTCATCCTGCTCATCACTGAGTTGGCCAAGATTGCCCGGCAAGAAAACCAAATGTGAGTGCTAAAAGTGGATTTCGATAGAACGTTCCACCGCAGACATTCAAAAATTTGTGTATGTCGTTCACGTAGTCGGGACTTTTGTAATTACCAAGAAAATTCTCGCATAAGGAAATGAATCATTTTGAGGCTTGTTTTTCCACAGCGTCCAATTTGCTTTCGAATTCATTGTCAAAACGTCAGCATATTTTATGTACTTGTGCGTTTTATAATGATGACCACTTAGGTTTGTTCGACAAAAATAGCAATCATTTGATTTATGATAAGGCTGATGATGCCATGTCATCGGAGCAGATAAAGTTATCCTAGTTTTGATGCTATTTTTGGATTTCCACCTTTTGAATTTCGATAAGAACTCAAAACACACATATTCTGGTTCATACAGCGACTAGAGGTGTAAGTAAGGTTGAAAAATTCGTTGAAGCCCTCAACCACTGCTTTATTGTCTTTCAACAAATCTTCATTAAGCACTGATATATAGTATGATGAAGCGTGTCCCGGCAAATGAAAAAAAAAATTCAAAAGACCTACACTCAACTCGTGCTCAACTCTTGATCACAGGAATTACCACGATGTAAAAAGACAGGGCCGTATGTGTTATGTGCAACAGAGAACTGAAATGGACTCAGAGGTACACTATCGCAGTACGGTTTTAATCCTTCAATGTACTTCCGACCTATCAGCACATTCGTGAAAGTTCCATAAAAAGGATTAGAGGTCCTAGCTCACCAATTATTTCTGAATTTTATAAAAACTTTTGTTGATTTATCGAGGTAGAAAAACCTCCTTCAAATTGTATGTTGAAGTAGAATGTCTGCTGCAACGAACGAGTACTTCAGTTTTGTATGGGAATTCATCTCGAAAATTCGGAACATTTTAAAATTCGATACAGTCGCTGAAATTTTAACCGATTTCAATTTAAAATAGCTCGTTGGACGGAGAATTGAACGGACTTTCAAACTGCCAAGAGAAGACAAATCTTAAGAAAGAAAACATATTATTAAATCGTTGTCAAAGTTAAAGAAACTTGCAAAAAATCGAAAAATACAAAATCTTTTCAAGTGTAACTTCCTAAGTTTTAAATTTGAAAAATATGCAAATGGTGGAGTTACGAATTATTATATGCGGTCACTTTTGAAAATCGGTTTTTTGGCTAAAAACGAGATTGTTGAGGTGTATGGGAAATCTCGCCCATACCATTTTCTTTAGTTTTTCAAGGTCACAACATAGTGCAATGTAATAATGTAGATACATGATATTTATTAAAAACTATTCTTCTGATTCTTCCATACATTAAACAGGATGGGCCAGGTTTGGTTCAGGGCTGAATCAATGATGGGTAGGGTGGATTGGGTTTGAAAAGCTGGAAGCTTTTTTCTTAATCCGATTTTTTTCGAAGACGGCTAAAATTGAAACTTTTGGCATGTAGAATTGCGATAAAAAAATCTGATAAGTTACAGTATCTTTTCTTCATTATAAGTAGTGACAAAACAAGAAAATCAAAGCAATTCTGTAACCCACGAAACCCTGCCTCTAGAGTACTTGCCACCAGCTTCTCGGACTGAGTTTTTAATTCTTAAAACTCATATATACTCTGAAGTTGAATTATTAGTGCATCTCGGCAGGACGAATGTTTTTTGACCCGAATCTCTTCCGGAATAGATCATTTAAAGGATCGTTCTCCAATATTGGTACAATAAAGTTGGCATTGTTGGCATCTATACGTACTTTAACTCTTCCATAGTCATTACCAAGGTCCGCTCTACGAGCTACTAAAGGAAGCAATTGTTTGTTGTACATGATTACTCCAATGATGAAACCATTCTCTATTCCTACTTCATGACAGCCAGCTCTTAAACGGAAATTTATATCTGGAAATTTTAGACTTTCACAGCGAAGAGCATTACTAAGTTGAATTGGAAGAGGATGAATTTTGACATGTCTATGTGGCCAAGCTAATTCTGCAGAAAGAAATTATAAGTCGGAAATTAATTATTGTGTTGATTATCAAATTAAATCAACGATTCAATATCAGTTTTCATAGACGATGGAAAGTTTAGTATCAAAATAAAAAAAATTGAAGTTTGAGATTGGATATTATTAATACAACGCTCTTCATTTTGAAAGTTTGCTTTCAAGAGATATGGGTAATTTTTATTACGCTCGCGCAGATTTTCGCAATCAAATTAAACTAGACCGAACAATTCTTAACCGTTTTTAATGTTCTTTTAGATCCATTCTCTATTAAATTTACAAAAAGTTTGTGAGCACCCATTTTTGAAAAAGGGTTACATTATATGTAATTTATGGGAATCAAAAAAAAACTTTCAACCAATTTTAAGCCTGTCATTTCGTTTACACTATTTGAGGTTTATGGGAAATGTTAAAAATCAGTCAAGACACTTGCTATGAATGGTTACTCTTGTTGATAAGGAAATTTGAAAAATGGTTCATTTGTTATAAATAAATTAATAAATGTCATTGTCATTTTTCAGTGAATATTTTTTTCAGTAAATAGAAGCTGCAGTAGATCTAAAATAGCTTCAAATTATTAAGAAAGGCATGAAACTTGGTAAATGTGTCTTTTTTACATAAAAAGTGGAAGCACAAAATGTCAAAAATGAAAAAAATTGTTCTAAAAAAACGGACAATTTTTATTTAAAAACCCGGTATTTTTCAAAATAACAGGGATAATTAACTTGTTCCTGTTTATTATTGACAGGGATTTCCTCAGTTTTCCAAATCCTCAAATGGCACTTTTTCGGTTGAGTACTGCAATTTACACGAGGCAAAGTGCCACTTAGGGGCCCAGTGTCACATACTATTTTTCATCAGACCAGTAAATCATAAGTGCAAATAGGTTGCATAGAGTCCTAATCTAAAACCCGGAGAGGGTCCAGAAACGGAGTCTGGTAATGTGCGTGGGGTAAGAAGTCGATACTAAAATACCCTAAATACCCTGAATAAATGCTCTAAATGCCCTGAATACCTATGTACAAATTTTACGGCCTATGCTAAAAAGTGCTGTTTTAGGTATCGTTCGCAGTACCGAAAATCGCACTTATGATGACGGTGTGATAAAATAGTTATTTGTGATACAAAGACCCTAAGTGACACTTTTTCGGCTGAGTGTGAAAGTTGCAGTATGAGTCGGAGTCGAGGCGCAAATAGGTTGCATAGAGTCCTAATCTAAAACCCCGAGAGAGAATCCAATCTAAACCAATCCAATTCAATCCAATTCAATTCCCGAGACGAAGGACGAGTACTGAACTTTGCACGGGGCAAAGTGCTACTATGCTATTATGCATATTATATATGCTACTTATACATATAAAATATAATATTTTATACATATTTTATACATATGTTATATGGGCGTCTACATACCAAAGTTGAGGTCACTGCTCTTATCGTACAATAAATTACAGATACAAATGTCCGTCAGCCAATCAGACCACAGTGTCAGTTACTTTATAGTACCCTGTACCCTAAGTAAAAATTTTATGAACTAGGCTAAGAAGTGCTATTTTATATATCGTTCACAGTACCTAAAATCGCACTTATGATAGCGGTGTAATAAAAAAATTATTTATTGAATAACTTTCTTTTTAGTGAACTTTTGTTTCTTATCACTTCATGGCAATTTTTTTAAACTAATAAGATTTTTTTTAATGAAAGATTCTCTGCAACTTTGCTTGTCAAATATTATTAATTGTTAGTGTTTTTTTGTTATGAAATTATTTGTTAATGAAGTTAAACATTAAAAAATACCATTTTAAAAATTTTGTATGGTAAAGTTGTATCGAATGATTTTCTCGAGAAAAAATACTTCGATTCAATGAAATCCCATGATTTGTACCATCAATAATAACATTACAATTCTTGAAAGTACAATTGAATGGATTTTTTCCGGGACCTGCTATTCCGCACGAGAGATACCTTCATAAATTGTATCTATATTTATATCAGTAAGGTACTTACATCAAAGCTCAATTTGGGAAAGTTTCAAACTTTTATGAGACTTTTATTGGAAATCATGAATAAAAAAGTATGCAAAATGTCATGCCATCTGCCTGTTCCAAACTACAAACTTAAAATCAAAAGCTTCTAAATAATATTAACAATATTTTTTGAATATTTGAGATTTCACAAATATAATAATATATTATGCGCCGAGGCGCATAATGAGGGTCTTTACGCGACGAGCGGCAATTCTCGTAGGACGATTAAAGCCGGGGTGAAACCGAGGCATTTATTTTGGCCGATTTTACAAGTTTTTGTATTTCGAAGATCTTTTTATTCAAACTGGTCAACTTTTTTATAATAATAAAATTATTTGTTTATATTTTTGTACCAATGTAGGTGCGAATTCTTAGAAAGTGTCTTGACTAATACAGAACATTTTTTTACAATTTCAAACTTTTTAAACAAAAAGGGAGGCTTGAAATTTAAAAAAGTATTTTTTTCGATTTAAAGTAAATTAAACCTTTTTACTGCAATTTAAAATGCTCTTTAAATTACAGATATTATTATATTTACCAATAGTATTAGGAAAAACCACTAATATGAAGCACAGAATACCAATCAAGGTATTCATTTTCTTGCAATAAAAGAAACCCATTTATGAAGAATTATGATAGGAGTGTAACTAATGCATGAGTATGCTTCAATATATTTCATCTTTTATTATACTAACCGCTATCTCATTCGTATTTTTAAATTATTCGACTGTCATAACTCTTATCTCTCCACACTGAAGTCGTAAATACTACATATACTTCAGATGCATGACATTGTATTTACAATTTAGAGGGACTAAAATCACATATTACGTAATAGAAAAGATAAATCTTAAAAAATAGACTCACGTAACCTGCAAGTGAGGAGTAAAATTTATTTCTTCAAAATTTGAAGTTCCTTTGAATTTAAATTCTTTCTGAAAATTTTGGACTCAAAATCAGATCCTGAAAACATGCGAGTCCAATTTCTTTCTATGTACAGAGACATGACAAATAATTTCATCAGATAAGAATTTAACGTAATAAGCATTTGAAGAAGAAATTTCGATGGATGAAGGCAAATGAGTTAAAAACTCATATTTGTTTGTCAAAGTGTGCGACGTTTCGTTAGCATTGGTTCGCCAACCTCATCAGGCTAATTCATTAAAATAAAGAAACACCACATAAATAACATATATTTTTACAGGCACATAGTATAAGCTCAAAACAAATCTTAAAAATTACCGCTGACATCCAATGGTCAAAACATAAATTTCAACGCGTCCAAGTTAAATTAAATATGAAGGACCCATTTTATTCGATTGAAATGATAGTCTAAGGTCAACTGACGAGACAAAACCTTGTGTCGTTATCATATACCCGTACTCATACACATATTCGTGGATAATACAAATTAAATTCTATCTTATGGAAAGTTAAACATCCAAATTTAATTTCTGTAATAATGGAATATATATTTTGCTATAAGAGTATAAATATCTTCTTTTTTATGAATATTATTTGAACTTCTGTTTACATAGATCATCTCTGAAATCATTCTTTTTTATAGTTGGGTTCTCGATCTATAATTTTTACATTGTCCTAATCAAATGTGTGACAAAAATTATGTTGATGTTTATAAACAACCAACTCTGCTTTTTTCTTATTGATATATTCATTGATCCGAATTTTTAAAGATCTTTTTGTTTCACCCACGTAAGATGGAGGACATTGTTTACAAGAAAATTTATAAACTAAATTCGTTTCATCCCATTTGTTAGAAGTATCGTTCCCTAATTTTATTACAGAACTTAAACTTTTTTTAATTGTAGGGATCCTAGCAATATTATAACTATTTAACATCTTAGACAATTGTGTAAAATTATTAGAAAAAGGAAGGCAAACTTTTATGTCTTTATTGATCAAAACAATTGGAAAATTATTAGGTATTAATCAATAATTGTTTGATTATTTTTAAATTGTTGGTGTGAAAATTATTGTGAGATAATAATATAGCTCTGTCAACAAAATTGTACACAATATTTTTTTTCTGTTGTATAGGATGATGTGAAAGAAAGTTAATTAGTCTGCCAGATGACATTGGTTTTTGGAACCAATTGGTGATAATGTGATTATATTTTTTAATTAACGTCATCTCCAAAAAATGAATACATTTATTTCCTCTAATTCACAGGTAAATTGTA
>CAKNWU010308475.1:5273-23123 GCA_932072015.1 Andricus quercustozae
CCCCCCCCCTTCCCCTCCCATGGTACAGATCCTAACATTTTTCAGGATTTCACGTGTCCGTCCGTCGTAATCGTATTGCGGAGGGGAAGTGAGGGGAGTTGTGAAATAAATAGGGAAGGGGAATTGAGTGTATAGCAGGAGATTTATACGACTTAATTAACTTCGCTATTTTATGAGCGTGGATTTTTTTCAACAATTTATCAGTTAATGGTTTCAGTTCTCCATCAAGGAATCAATCTTGACAAAATGAAGATCGTTCTTGGCGCACAATTATTCACAGTAATGGGTTTTCTACATTCTATTCGTAAGTAAAATATAACATCATACACGAAAAAAATGTATAGCTAAAGGAACTATTTTTTGTTGATTTAAAAAGAAACTATTTTAATATTATTATTAATAAATCAAATTTTCAATCCAGAAAAGAAAGATATTATATACCTGAAAAAAAAGGTTGAAAGTCTGACTATACCGCTAATTAAAAAGGAACAGTTTTCAAAGAGGCTTGAAATCTATTGCTTCTTTTAAACATAGCATACGTCAAAATTATAAAGATTAGTATTTCTCACTTACCAACAAATTATAATTTTGTATAGCATTTGAAACTCATGAAGTTGCATAGCTAATTTAAACACTCAGAGAAATGTCCTTTTGTGACAAAAGGATGTTTCTTGACGTGAATGGAATTTCCTCTTAAATTGAAGGTTGAGAGGATTTTCATTTGTCTCAAAAGGATCCTTTTGCAGCAAAAAATGTTCCTTATGAGACTAACTTCACCTAATGTTGCAGCCAAATAATTCTGTTTGTGTAAAAAATATATTCACGTCGTTTAAAACAAAACACGCAAGAGGACGATACTTTTGTTTCAACACAACTTTTTCTCTGAGTGAAAGATACGAAAAGCCATGAGTCGGAGATACCAGAGCATATAGTAAATATTGCATCAATTTTGTACTTTCCACAAAAACATTTCAGGACTATATAGATTGCTATTTCTTGATATTCGCTCACATTTTCTTACTCTTTATAAAACTAAGCATGACTTTTTTTATCCAAAATACCTGAACACACATATAAGTTTTTCAAAAAATCTGCCTAAGTGAAGTCGAAATTTCAGTGATCTATTAACATGATTATCTCCGTAATTATCAAAAAAATTAATCTTTGCATGCTCATTTGAATGATAAATTTCCATGGATTTTCATGAACGTATTGCGGAAATTATAAACTTTTTTATTTTTGCCCTAAGGTGGAAAATGAAATGAGAAGATAGTGAAAAATACAAAATCTATAATAATTTAGAGATGTGTGTGACATCAGAGCTTGACAACTATCCTAATTTCACATTTGCCTTTTATATATTTAAAGAATATATATAAGCCGCTTAAACCTCTGATTGTTTAAGTAGTATTAATTCGTCATTAATTTAATTGTTTTAATAGTAGCGACATCGTATTTGAGCTTAAATCAATCAATTTCAGTACATATAAACAATGAAGGACCTAATAATGCTCGTCCACCACTCCAAATGGATGGGCCACTTTTAAAAATCTTTCCTACCGATATTTCTTCACATGATCAACATAATCATCGTCGTTCACGAAATCCTATAGCACTGCCCCGCACCACCTGCATTAATATTCAAGAGGAAGTATATACTGCTGTAGATTGCAGTCATCCTGAAGAAAAAAATTATTTTAAAAATTTGTATAATGAAATGGAGTCTCCGCGTCCACCCCATAATCCCTAAATCTAATCCAAAAATCATTTTATTTTATTCCACTCCATTTGTCTTATTGTTATGTAATTAAAGCATCCACAAAGAGAACATTGGATAAGCACTCTTTGTTCAATGAAAAGTGTCCAAATGACAAGGTGCCATTTCGAACAGACCAAATAAAAATGTGCTATCTGACATGGTGAACTCTCGGAGATCCAGAATCACATATGAGATGGGTGGGCAGGGTTGGTAAAAGAATTTATTTATAAATCGCAAACAAAACCATGCATGAAATTAATACATTAGGATTCCTATAAAGTTTACTGAATACGGCATCGATCGATTTGCATCTAGGTAACGCGTACGAGCCAAATAGGTTTAAGAAAATTATTATCTGGATAGTTTAAAAGTTTTTTTTGTTAATTCCAAATTTGTTTCAAATTTTACGGATGGTCTAGAGTTTTCTAATTTTTTCCAGATTTTAGAAAATTATTCTGCAGAAAATAATTATGTTTCAGTATACCCCTGTAATTAACTTTTATTTGTCGCTCCCATGAAAACATAAAAAAAACTTGGTTTGGCTCTTGAGGGCTTTCTTGGAATCAAAGTATACTCAGAGATATTCAAGACACTTGAGGGATGACAAAAATAATAAAATTTGATCAAATTTTAAGTGTTTCCAGTTTCGATCCCCCATAAATCTGGAATTTTTCATAATTTTATTTTGATCCCAAGAAAGTCCTCAAGAGCCAAATATTTTCAGTATCCTAAAATCTGACAACAATACTTTCAAAGACTCTAGACATTCCCAAAATGAAAAAACTTGAATTTCCAAAAACATTCAAACTCTGCAGATAATACTTTTTAAAACTTATTTTGCTAGCGCGTCTTACGTTATTAACCTATTTAACTGAATATTTTGAGATATGATATTGTTTGCGGTTTCTAAAGCTATTTTTTTTAACCAGCCTATTGTATAAGGAACAACAGCACACCCAACTTTACAGCAACTTTTAATTTGGTCACTCCGAGATGGAACCTTATGATTATATCATTTTTCTTTTACCGAAAAAAGTATGTCATACAGAGTCGCAAATATTTGTCAAAAATTTATTAGCGGTTTCAGTTGTCTATCAAAGACTCTAATTTTGAGAAAATTAAGATCCTCCCATTATTTGTTTTTCTCAATTCTATTCGTAAGTGCTATGTACTTGACATTCGCTGAAATTCTCTTAATCTTCAAAAAACAATTTACGTAATTTATTATCCAAGATACGTGAGAATGTATAGAAATACTTTAAAAATTAAGCCCAAGCAAATTCAACAAGCTGATAATTTCAAATTAGAATATATTGCAAAAAAGTTCAAATTTGATTGCTTTTTTTGAAATATTGTGATGTCACAAGATATTCAACATTTTGCAATTCTTGTGTGCTGATTTTGAAAATATATTTCTGCGACGTTTCTTTAACTTATTTTGATAATCTTTGAAAAGAAAATTTTGAAAATGTTGATACTTTTACCCCTTAATCCTCTGATTGTTTAATTGTACAAAAAGTTCATAAATCTTCATTTTATTCTTACAAAAGTAAGTGTACAGATAAATACAACAACCACAAGTACAAAGGCCACCAGCACTATGCCCACAAGGATCACGGCCACCACATATTACCTAAATCTGATTAAAGAACAATATAAATAAGATATGAAAATCATGTAATATTACTTTGGATAAGGAAAATGATTAACTAAAAATTACTAGAAAATATCAATCCCACACCTGCTTCACAAGCTTCCACACACTCCGGCTCATACCCTTATAGAATTTTGTTTACATTCTTGTTTTGTTGCATAAAGGT
Source organism: Andricus quercustozae (assembly GCA_932072015.1). Classification (NCBI taxonomy): domain Eukaryota; kingdom Metazoa; phylum Arthropoda; class Insecta; order Hymenoptera; family Cynipidae; genus Andricus; species Andricus quercustozae. The sequence continues at coordinate 8,853 of CAKNWU010308475.1, forward strand.
GTTCCAGAATAATCATTTTTTAAATTTTAATACTTACAGTAGCTTTTTCATTTTTATAAGCGAAAACTCTAAATCCTATTAATCAGAATACTTATTCAGCAAATATATATATATAAGTGTAATGGTCAAATTGTAGGCAAATTTTACTACCTACAGTGGCAGTCACATAATTATTAGGAATTAAATATTTCATAACGAAAATTGATCTTATCACATCTAAAAATTTAAAATCCAAAAGGGGCATTTTTTAAAATAAGAAATAATAATGAAATTTCTACATGAAATACGGAAAGTGGATTTGAGGTTAGGAGTTTGATAAAAGAGAGCGCGAGCTTTTAAAAAGTTAAAAAAAGAATACTGTAACGTATGCCATTTAGGAAAAATTCTATTTTTTTCATTATACAGTCTGTAACTTACACGACATTTCTTCAAATTTGAGCAATATGTAAACTTATTTTTTTAATTTCAAGAGAAGTTCTACTTTTTATTGAGACGATTGAGACTGGCTACATATAAAATTTTAACTATAATATGTAACACATCTCTTCCTTTCTAATTAACCTATTTAGCTCAATTCTTGAGATCTGTATATTCATAAATAGAGGTTAGGAAACAGAAAACAACCCAGTCCACCCGATCTACTCGCATGCGCAAATAAGCAGTCGTACACTCCTGTGCTGTACCGTACGGGAATGATGCGAGAAAATTGATGAAGTTTAGCCTTTTTTAATATTTATAAAATAATAACCGATTTTAATCATAAAAAGTCACCTACTTATGAAAGAAAATACCACTGACCATGTAACGGAATGATTTTTATAATTTTTTTTTCACTCCGAAACTATTTTTTAACTGACGTAGCTAATGATGTTTTTGTTGTCAAAATGCACTTTTCAGATTTAATATCGAATTAAAAAAAAAAGAGTTAATATTTTAAGCTCAATTTTATAGAATCTTTTACAGAATGCGTATTAAGGGGCTAGTCTAGTTTCTCACTTTCAAAAAATCGAAAATTTTGTTTGGCCTAATTCGATAGTATACTATTTGGAGAAAAAGTTCTCAGAGTAACTGTAAGTATGAAAAATTAAATTTCATAACCAAAAAATCCGTTGTCAAAACTGTAAAAGCGTTTTTCTCAAAACTGCATTTTCAAAAACGGCTGCAACTCTAGCTCAAAGAAAAATTAAGGATTCAATTTGAAATTTGGCACGAATATTCGTAACATGTTTTTACATACCATGAACTAGGATCTTGTTGATATTTCAAAAATAATAAATTTGCCGCGCAAAAAACGAGCGTTTTTTTGGTGAAAATTTGACATTTTTTTTCAAAAAGCTGCCATTTTTTTAATTTTCAATATTTTCAAAAGATCCTAGTTCATGGTACGGGAAAAGTCATCTAGCTTAACGTGAAAAAACAAATTTTCAGATACTGGCATTCTGAAGACCTCTACAACTGCAGCCGATTTACAACTTCATTTTTGGATGACTCGACGGCAATGATAAATATTTGACGGTATGGTTTTTTTTATGAGTCCCGAAAAATCACCTCCATTTTCCGCCCGAGAAACTAGACTAGCCCCTTAAATCCAAAAATACGTCTTAGTATCATAATATAAGATGAAAACGTTAGAAAAAAACTGTACACAATAACTATATCGATTGGTATTACATATATATATATATACTTCTCAATAAATCACAAGAAATAATTGAATTTCTTCTTTGATACTACAGACACGCCATTTTGAACTGAATGGTAAAATAAAAGTAAATAATTCTCATTAAAAGTTACTTTTAAATAAATTTCTCAAATATGATTTAGTAGATAACATATAAATAATGGCATTCAAAACGTTAAAAAATCTATCTAAGATCTATATTTTATTATATATGTTACAGGCATTAAATTCCATATTATGTGAAATGGCACAAATATATTTTTGGTTTGCAATATGGTACTTAAATTGTTATCTTTAGAAACCAGAATAAAACTTCAAAAAATAATTTAAAAAATCTTAAACCTTTGAGGTCAATCCTTGAATGGATATCTTTTGCTTAATTAGTTGTGACATGATAATTATTATTATTTGTTAATTTTGATAAAAAAGAAATTTTTCCCCCATAATAGCCCCGTCCACAAGGCTATTGTGGGATAGTTTTAAGGTCTACATTACTCCAGCAAAACTTTTTTCTTTTTTATTGAAATGAACCAGACACCTTCAAAAAGATTTTTACATCATTTTGAAAAGGTTTTACATAAGGGTTAAGATTCTTATTTTTTCCGAAGAGCAAACAGGAAAAATCAATTTATTTTTCCTAAAATAGCCCGTTTTGATGGTAGCTTTATCAAATTCTAAAGTCTGATACCTGGCCTTGCAAATTATCCTCATTCCACGCTTGCCTTATAAATTTTTAGATTGAGTACAGCTAAGTAATCAGACGGTGGTTAGTATGTGGTAAATATTGCTTCAATGTTAAAACATTTTATGGATTTGCATATAATATAAATATAAAAAATAAGTTAAGCTGCGTAATTGGAAGGTTGGAAGTATATAAGTCGTGAATATTTTTAAGAAATTTGTCAGTTGGCGTTATTACTTCTCTATCGGTAACTCTGCCTTGCAACATGAAGCTCGTTGTTGGGAATCAATTACTAACATTAGTATTTTTTCTCCATTCTATTCGTAAGTGTAATGTAATATATTATTAATTTTTTTTTTGAATTCGACCGATTTATAAGAATTTTCCATCAAATATTATGATTCAAACTAAAACTTTTATCATCTTTCATACACGTTCAGCACAATGTAAATTTCAAGAAAAACTTCCATATTTTCGATACAAGATTTTACAACTAGAAATTTCTGATAACGTTTCTCATATAAAAGAAATCATAAATAATATAAAAAACCTGGAAAATGAAATTATACAACTAGAATCAATACAGTTTCTTTTAGAAATAAAACAAAATAACTATACAGAAACAAAAAAATATAGCAGGGAACTGATGTTCCAATCATTGAAAAAATGAACAATTTACAAAATAAACCTCACAACAAAAATAACATAACAATTGCAGATTATATTTTAGGTATCGAAAACAAGAAATTCAAAATTTCAGAAAAAGAATTAAACTCACTCAGAGCGAACTGAACTTTTACAATAAAACAATTTTTTATCTCAAGCATTTCATAGAATCCAAACAACAGATAATTAAAATATAAATATTTACAAACCCAAAAATGTATCAAAGACAACCCTCAATTATACATTAAAAATATGATAAACGCAGAAAAACATTAATAATAGAAAAGCAAGAATACAATGAAAAAATGAAGACACTTCTCCATGACAAACAGACATACGAGACAATAAAAAATCGGACGAAAGACATACAAAAAACTTTAAACATAATGGTTAAAGAATGGTTAGAAGAAAAATTGATTGAAAAAAGAACTTATCATCAGTTACGAAGTACTAACAGTCGACCAGTAACATCATTCATTGGATCATCATTATACAAGTTGACCAAATATTTGGCTTTCATCCTAAACAAAATAACATCTACATCTACACGAGTAATCAAACATAGTTGGGATATTGTAAAAAATGTAAAACATGTAAAAATTTCAGATAACTATACGATTTTTTCGTCAGATGCAGTATAAATGTTCACTAAAATCGATAGAAACATCGTATATAAGCAAATATATCGAAAATGGAATGTAATAAAACAAAAGTAAGAAATTTTTTGTCCAGAAGATCTGAAAACATATATATTTTTTTCCACAAATCTGCTAAAGTGAACTCATTAAGCTAACAATTCTAAATTAGAAAACATCGCAAATAAAAATGGAAATTTAACTGAATCATTAACATATGGTTATTTCCCGAAATAATTTAACTGTTTAAGTTTTCTCTGTTCATTCTGAAGCTAAATTTTCATAGAATTTCTTTAACTTATAGCGGAAATTGTGAACATTTTTCTCTATGCTTGCCCTAAGGTGGAAAATAAAATAGAAAAATGGTGAAAATTGGAAAAACATTTGGATAATAATATTACAAATCAATAGGCGGTAGATTTTGGAAAAATTGTGTTGAACAAACAAGATAAAATATTTCATAAATTTTAAAGAATTGAGAAGGCCAATTTTAATCAATAATAAAGAAAAATTGATGAAAATGCAACTTTTATACAAGCACACGAACGTGTATAAATACATTCAAATTTTTATATATGCGTTACAGACATAAAATCCTATATAGCTTGAAATTTACCTGAATATATTTTGCTTTTGCAATATGATGCTCTTATTAGCTTTAGGAATCATGAAAATCTCCAAAGAGAGCATTTTGAAAATGTTGATAGTTTTACTGCTCAAACCTCTAATTATGTGCTTTAAAAGCACTTAATTCATAAAAATGCTGTATTAAAATATTATAAAATACCTTAAAATCGCGTTAAGTCATATGAATTAGGATGATCATCCTTAAAAGCACTTCAAATCTCTTGAAATATTTCAAATTTTATTAAATCTTTTGAGAACTTTTGTATTAAAGTACCTTATCAAGAGCCTTTGAAATCCATTAAAATTACTGAAATCCTCGGAAGCTTGTAAAATCTGCTAGCATCCAATTGAATCTTTTAAAATATCTCGAAATCTTATGGGTACTATAAAAACCTTAAGAATCATTAAAATCCTTGAAAATTCGTTTAAAGTTTTTAAATTTTAGGAAATTTTCAGATACCAGAAATGTCTAAAGTTTCCGCGAAATGTGCATCAGTCAGAGAGGAAAGAGGTGAGAGGTGGTTGTTGAAGAAAGTAACGCTCAATTACTAACATTAGTGTTTATCCTCAATTTTATTTGTAAGTGAAATATAATACACACGAGAAAAATGTACAGGTGTACCAACTATAGTAGTTCTTAATTTTCCCAGAAATATCGTTTGAATCAAACCAACGACCTTGGAAAAATCTTTAAAATAGGGATTTTCAGCATAATTTATTTCCAATATTATTAATAATAAATGGAAAATTTGAATCCATAAAAGAAAAATATATAGCTGAAATTATAAGTTTAGAGGTCTTAACATAGCGCTAATTAAAAAGGAATCATTTTTTAAGAAGTTTGAAATTTATTTATTTTAGATAGTTGACGTAAAAATTATACGAGATTAAAGAGGCCGGATTGAAATTAAAGTAGGTGGTAATAATAGCAGAACTTTGTTTTAAACTTTTATACCTCAACAAACAGCTGATTAAGCAGACAGTGGTTAGTATATGGTAAATATTTTGTCAATGTTGAAACATTTAATGAATTTGCAAATGATATAAATGTAAGAAATAGGTGAAGCTAAATAATTGGATGGTGGTTAGTATATATACTCGTGAAGATTTTCAAGAAATTTAACAGTTGGCGATATCACTTCTTTATTGGTCACTCTACCTTTCAATATGAAGATCGTTGTTGGTTCTCAATTACTCATATTAGTATTTTTTCTCCATTCTATTCGTAAGTGTAATGCAATATATTAATAATATTAATAATAAATAATACATATTCTCTTCCTATTTTAGTAACTCTCTAATGATTAAAAATTAATAACTGAGAAGGAAAAATCAGTCACTGGTTCAATTAGTTACTTTTTAAATACAAAAACCTTCTATTATTATGGAGATTGCTATTTTTTACAGTTTCTAAAATTCTCTCCATCATTAACTAACAAAGTAGGAAATTTTTCATCCAAAATACGTGAAAAAATATAGACATTTTTTCATGAATCTGCTGATGTGAATTCATTAAGCTAATAAACCTAAATCAGAAAATATTGTAAAGACCCGTGGAAATTTAAGTGATTTATCAGCATATGGTAATTTCACGAAATATTTAAAATGTTTAATTTTTTTCTGCTCATTTAGAAGATAAATTTCCATAGAATTTTTTCAATTGATTGTGGAAATAGTGAACATTTTTCTCAATGCTTACCCTGAGGTGGAAAATAAATTGGAAAAATAGTGAAAATTAAAAAATCATTTGGATAATGATATTAGAAATCAATAGGGGGTAGATTTTAGAAAAATGGTGTGGAACAAACAAGATAAAATATTTCGTAAATTTGAAAGACTCGTAATGGGAAATTTTCGTCAATCATAAAGAAAAATGTATGAAAATGCAACTTTTATACAAGCCCACGAACCTGTATAAATATATTCAAAATTTTATATATTATATGTGTTACAGACATCAGGAAAAATCTCCAAAGAGAGGATTTCGAAAATTTTGATACTTTCACTGCTCAAACCTATAATTGTTTTATTGGTTTGTTTCAATAGATGCGACATCCTAATTATGCTTGCAATAATACAATTATTTCAAAAGTATTGGCTAATCAAAAAGTTAAAAAATTTTGATTTTATTTTTTCAGAATTAAGTGAACAGATGAATAATGATGAACATAATAATGCTCGTCCACCACCCCAAATGGGGGGGCCACACATAAAAGTCTTCTCTGACAATATTTCTTCACAAGCCCAACATAATCATAGTCGTTCACGAAATCCTATAGCACACCCTCTCGCCACCAGCATTGGTATTAGCGATGACGTTTATACTGCTGTAGATTGCAGTCATCCTGAAGAAAAAATTTATTTTAAAAATATGTATAATGAAATGGAGTCTAGTCTGCGTTGGGGACCAGCAGCGCGGCCACCAGCAACACAGCCACCAGCACCACAACCACCAGCACTACGGCCACAAGTACAACGGCCACAAGCTCCACGTCCACCCCATAATCCCTAAATCTAATCAAAGAACAGTATAAATAATATATGAAGATGACGTAATTTTCTTGAATATGGAACGTTAATGACTAAAAATTATTTAAACATAATTTAATTTTACTCTGGCGCATTTATCATGTATTACAATATAATAAAAGCACCTGCAGGAACAATGTTGGATGAGCACTCTTTTTTAAATTAATTCTCTGTTATCAATACCTCTTTCTTCTTAATTTGTTCTGTCCATGATGGACAGAACAAATCATACTTTTAATAGCTTTTTTATTTTTCAAACCGAAAAGACTTAAGCCTATCAACGTGGCTTCTTCTTTAGCAAATATATACAAACCTAAAGTAAATGTTGCGTCAATTGTTAAATTTTGAATGCCTCTAAAATTTAGTTGAAACACATAGTAAATATGTAGCTTATCAAATTCTGACATCAGACATTCATACTCATTCTCATTACACTCTAATTTTATATATTAAAGAATAATTAAAGCTGAAGAATAGAATTTTTGTTTGTATATATGTAGTCGTAAATATTTTACAGAAATGTTCCATTTTATTTTTGAAACATCTTTACAATTGTAGAAGAACTAAAAAAGTTAAAATACCTCCAATTTCAGCGGCCCTTTCCCGGTATATAAATTCTATAAACAAATGTGAGCATTTGCAAAATAAATGAATAGAATTAACCTTTTCTGAAGCTCTTGTCCTTATTTGAACTTGTGAACAGTTTCAAGAAAAGGAGAAAAATAGACAAGGGAATATCCACAAATTACGTTATACTTATTAATTATTCTTATTAAATAAACTTTAGTTGCTTTCTATACAAGACACCCAAATTAAAAAATAATTTGAGGTTATTAAAATTAATAGAAAGAAAATTAAAGCCAGATGGAAGATGCTACGGTGGAAAAATAGTCTTCTTGAATATTCTTCATTTTCCTGGATATTTCAAGAAGCTGAACGTGACCTAAAATAACCTAAATATTTTTAACAACTAGTATGATAATAATAAACCCTAATAAAATGTAATATAAAGCGAGATTATACCATTTCCTCAAATGTGATTTCAAATCACTGAAGTTTATAATTTTAACAGCAATTTAGAAGATCGCCACCCTTTGTTAAAGGTTTCTCATATTTTACTTCCTGTTCAAGCTGTCGTTAAATCTAGAAGAGCAGATCACCAAATCTAAGGAAGTATTCAGTAAGTACTGCAAAGCCGATAAACTTATGAAACGTTTAATGATTTTGTGGGTAGAAGTAATTAAAAAAAATATTAAAAAGTCTATTTTCATGGATATATTTTTAAACACCCTAAAATCTTCTAAATTGTTCAAAATCTGTAGAAGTACCTTAAAATATTTTGAATTCTCTATAAATTTTCAAAATCTCTAAATTCTGAGAAATAAAATCTTTCAAATTTTTTATTTATATATTAAAAAATTCCTGGAAATCTTGTGAAGATACATAAAATCTTATGATATTCGTTAAAATTGGATAAAAGTTTAACATCTTAGGTGAAAAATTTATATATAATGAATAAAACACTGATATTCTTTATTTGTTTTATACAGAATAGTTGATAAATCATATAAAAAATATTATTTTCTTGTCCACTATATATGAACTATATCTAACTTTTTCAACTAAGATCTCTTGAAACTTCCTTGGAACACTTTAAAATATGCTAAAATATTTTTTAACCTTTTCAAATCTTTAGAAATACCTTGAAATATTAAAAATCTCTTCATATCTTTGAGATGCTTTAAAAGCACTTAATTCATCAAAATGTTGTATTAAAATATTATAAAATACCTTAAAATCGTGTCAAGTCATATGAAATAGGATGATATTCCTTAAAAGTAATTCAAATCTCTTAAAATATTTCAAATTTTATTAAATCTTTTGAGAAATTTTGTATTAAAATACCTTATTAAGAGCCTTTAAAATCCAGTACCATTACTGAAATCCTCGGAAGCTTGTAAAATCTGCTAGCATATATTTTAATCTTTTAAAATATCACAAAATCTTATGGGTACTATAAAAACCTTAAGAATCATTAAAATCCTTTAAAATTCGTTTACATCTTTTAAATTTTAGGAAATTTTCGGAAAACAAATGCCTATTGTTTCGGCCAAATGTACATCAGTCAGAGACGAAAGGTGAGAGGTGGTTGTTGGAGAAAGTAGCGCTCAATTACTAGCATTAGTGTTTATCCTCAATTTTATTCGTGAGTGAAATATAATGCACATGAAAAAAATATACAGGTGAACCAACTATAGTATTTCTGAATTTGCCCAGAAATATCGTTTGAATTACACCAACGACCTTGGCAAGATCGTTAAAATAGGAATTTGCAGCATAATTTATTTCCAATATTATTAAAAATTAATGGAAAATTTTAATCCATAAAAGAAAAATATATAGCTGAAATGATAAGTTTAGAAGTCTTAACATAGCGCTAATTAAAAAGGTATCATTTTTTAAGAAGTTTGAAATTTATTTATTTTAGATAGTTGACTTAAAAATTATAGAGATAAAGAGGCCGGATTGAAATTAAAGTAGGTGATAATAATAGCACAACTTCGTTTAAAAGTTTTATACTACAACAAACAGCTGAGTAAGCAGACAGTGGTTAGTATATGGTAAATATTTTGTCTATGTTGAAACATTTAATGAATTTGCAAATTATATAAATATGAAAAATAGGTGAAGCTGAATAATTGGATGGTGGTTAGTATATATAGTCATGAAGATTTTCACGAAATTTAACAGTTGGCGATATCTCTTCTTTATTGGTCACTCTACCTTGCAAAATGAAGATCGTTGTTGGTGCTCAATTACTCATATTAGTATTTTTTCTCCATTCCATTCGTAAGTGTGATGCAATATATGATTAATATTAATAATAAATATCAGATATTCTCTTCCGATCTCCGTAAATCTCTAATAATTAAAAATTACTAATTGAGAAGGCAAAATCAGTCACTGGTTAAATTAGTTACTTTTTAAATACAAAAACCTTCTATTATTATGAAGATTGCTATTTTTTACATTTTCTAAAAATTTCTCAATCATTAACTAACAAAGCAGGAAATTTTTCATCTAAAATACCTGAAAGCATATAGAAATTTTTTCAGAAATCTGCTGATGTGAAGTCAATAAGCTAATAATTCTAAATTAGAAAATATTGTAAAGACCAGTGGAAATTTAAGTGATATATCAACGTATGGTTATTTCCCAAAATATTTATAATGTTTCATTTGTTTTGCACAGTTAGAAGATAAATGTCCATAGAATTTTTTCAATTGATTGTGGAAATAGTGAACATTTTTCTCAATGCTTACCCTGAGGTGGAAAATGAATTGGAAAAATAGTGGAAATTAAAAAATTATTTGGATAATATTCGAAATCAATAGGGGTTAGATTTTGGAAGAATGGTGTGGAATAAACAAGATAAAATATTTCAAAAATTTTAAAGACTCGCAATGGGAAATTTTCGTCAATAATTTGCAATAGCTCTCGGAATCAGAAAAGATCTCCAAAGAGAGTATTTCGAAAATGTTCATACTTTTACTGCTCAAACTCTAATTGTTCAATTGTTTTGTTTCAATAGAGGCGACGTCCTAATTGTGCTTGCCATAATACAATTATTTGAAAAGTATTGTCTAATCAAAAAGTTAAAAAATCTGGATTTTATTTCTACAGAATTTAGTCTACAGATGAATAATGAAAGAGATAATAGTGCTCGTCCACCACCCCAAATGGGGGGGCCAGACTTAGAAGTCTTCTCTTACAATATTTCTTCACAAACCCAACATAATCATAGTCGTTCACGAAATCCTATAACACACCCTCCCGCCACCAGCATTGGTATAAGCGATGAAGTTTATACTGCTGTAGATTGCAGTCATCCTGAAGAAAAAATTTATTTTAAGAATTTGTATAATGAAATGAAGTCTAGTCTGCGTTGGGGACCAGCAGCGCAGCCACCAGCAACACAGCCACCAGCACCACGACCACCAGCACCACAGTCACAAGTACAACGGCCACAAGCTCCAGGTCCACCCCATAATCCCTAAATCTAATCAAAGAACAATATAAATAATATATGAAGATGACGTAATTTTCTTGAATATGAAACATTAATGACTTCAAAATATTCAAACATAATTTTATTTTACTCTGGCGCATTTATCATGTATTAAAATAAAATAAAAGCACCTGTACGAACAATTTTAGATGAGCACTTTTAAAAAAATTAATCCTCTGTTAATAATACCTCTTTCTTTTTAATTTGGTCTGTCCATGATGGACAGAACAAATCATAATTGCAATACCTTTTTTATTTTTCAAAGCGAAAAACCTAAAGCCTATCAATGAGGCTTCTTCTTTAGCAAATATATACCACCCTAAAGTAAATATTGCGTTAATTGTTAAATTTGGAATGCCTCTACAATTTAGTCGAAACACATAGTAAATACGTAGCTTATCAAATTCTGATATCAGACATCAGACCTTGAGACTCCTCCTCCTTACACTCCTAATTTATATATTTAAAGAATAATCAAAGCGGAATAATAGAATCGTTGTTAGTATATGTAGTCTTAAATTATTTCCAGGAATATTACATTTGTTAGGCGTCTGTACAGTTGTAGGAGAAATAAAAACGTTAAAATACCTCCGATTTCAACAGCGCTTTCCTGAGATAAATTCTATAAACGAATGTGAGAATTTGAAAAATAAATAAATAGAATTGAACTTTTCTAGAGCTCTTGTCCCTATTTGAATTTGTGAAAAGTTTCAAGAAAAGTAAATAGATAGACAAGGAACTATCCATAAATTACTTAATACATTTTTTTCCAATTTTTTAACCCTGCCCCCTCAATTTATCAAGACGTAACAAAACGGTTGTATGGTCCAGCCTATATTACGTGATTTTTCCAAATATTTTTAGGCATTACCTATTAAATAAAATTTATTTACTTATTATACAAGACAACTAAATTATCAATTAATTAGAGGATATTAAAATTTAAAAAAAGAAAATTAAAATAAGATGCAAGATGCTACGATGAAACTAGACTCTTCTTGAAAATTTTGCATTTTTCTGGATTTTTAGACAAGCTGCACGTGACCTAAAATAACCTAAATATTGTTAACGACTATTGCGATAATAATAGACCCTAATAAAATGTAATATAAAAAGAGATAATAGCAGATCACCAAACGTAAGGGAGTTTTAGTAAATATTGCAAATGTTAAAAATTATTAAAATCTGTATAATATTGAGTGAAAAAATTATACATATATATCTTAAGCGTCGATTTTAGCGGGTCTTAAAAATTAGTAGTCTTTTCGCATTCAAGCTTTATGAGAAAATATTTGTTTAATATTAATTTTTGCTGGAATATTTAAACATTTTATCCTGAAGACAATTTAAAGAGAAATGATTGCTATTAGCAGATTTGACATGTCAATTTATTTATAAATAGAAACATACATCTTCAAAAAAAAACGAAAATTTAAAGAAATGTTCATTCCCAACATTTAAAATATAGTAAATAGCTGAATTGAAAAAGTTCGATAATATTAAATTTCCTAAAACTGGAAAATTCCCCGAAAAGAAGATATTTGACATAGAAAATTGACGACAATAAACAATTTCCGACAAGTTACAATTCCCGAATTGGAAAATTCCACGAAGATAAAATGCCCAACAGTTTATGATATTACCAAATTTGAAAATTTCCGATATTAGAAAATTTCCGAAATTAATTTTTGAGATTATAAAATATCCTACACTGTAAAATTGCCGACACAGGAAAATTCCAGAATTATAGAACTCTGGATTCTAAAAAATTAAAAAGTTGTTTTAATAATAAACACATATTATAATAGTAAATAAAATAAAATGCTTTTATTTGTTTAACGTATTTTTTACTTTATGTATTATTTTATTTTTCATTTATTTTTAAAACAATTTTTTAATCGTTTAGATTTGGGATGTCAGGGAATTTTAGTGGGATCGCGAAGATTTGAAGGGATTTCATAAGTTTTAAAAAGATTTGCAAAGATTTTAAACCGATTTTTTTAGATTTACAGGGATTTCCTCGAATTTTAAAGGATTATAAACGATTTTTATGCAATGTTGAATATTTTAAGAGTTTTCACGGATGTCAAAAGACTGGACGGAATCTGAAAGAATTTTGAGAATTTTACGAAATTTCATGAAAAGTGAACTCCACATTTCAAGAGTGGTTAACTTCTCCACTCTATCTTTATTGGACGCATGTAATAAGTAATTTCAACATCAAAACAGGTTTCAATTAGCATATTTTGAAAAATAATAAAAAAGAGGCAACCTACGCAGGAATTTATTTCCACCCCCTCCCCCCCTAAATAAAGATTCATAAGATTTTCGTTAGCCCGTCCACCCAAAAAAAGCCTTATGTAATTATTGGACGCTTCCTCAAGAAAAATATTGGATCAGAACATTTTCGATTCGTAAAGTCGATTAATAATTGAAGTCTTTTTTCAGAATAAAAATCGACAACCTGATAAATGAAGCAATATTTGTAATTATATACCATTATTTAAACCTGATATACTAAAAATTAACAGAATTGGGGTTAGCAGCTGTAATTAACAGTCCCTCCACTCTAATTAATAATCAACTTCCCTTTTATGTTGTATTAGCAAACAAACAAGCTATTTTCCAGTTAATTAACTATTGGTATCAAATAAAAAATATTATTTCATGATAGGAAAGGAGGCAGTGTTTTGTCCCTTGTGGCAATAAAGGGACGAACCTCAGGTTACTGTCACTGTAAATCGATTAATTGAAGTCCTTTTAGTCTGGTTCATTCGAGGGAATAGGGGAATAGGTACCATTGGTATTTATCTGTGCTTATCGGTTGCTGCAATGGTAATAGCATTGGCTGCTGCGTGGGAGGAGTTATGAAGTAGGGCTTGCATTTACAGACCATATGGGATTTGGTGAAGAGTTGCAGTAGGGGTTGATTATTCCCCCTTCAGTAACTCTACCCTACCACGCTTTGAGATAGAGATGGACATATAGATTAATTGATTGGTTATACGATTAATTCCAATTGACATAACCTGTCATCCTTGCCTACTAATCACCACGTAATATTCTCCTCATTCCATTCATGGCCGCTATGATTTGATCATATCCAAAATTATTATTTGTAAATTAGTTCAGCAGTTATATTAATTATAAAAAATACTTATTTTATCGTTGTCCACAAATTGATCCTATTCACTACTTCCCCTACGTTCCTCTACCTATGCTCGTCGCCTGTCACCCTTCATTACCCTTCTCATATTAACCCCACCCTCGTCACACTTCCCTCCTCTCTCCTCTTTCTCCTCTCTTTCCTCTCTCTCCTCTCTAACCTCTTTCCGCTCTCCTCTATCCTTTATCCTCTATCCTCTATCCTCTATCCTCTATC
>CAKNWU010308480.1:7404-27003 GCA_932072015.1 Andricus quercustozae
CAAAGGCGCTTTCGTCGATATCAACGATTTGATGGATATTTTAAAATGCAAAAAACTATGACTTGTAGGAAAACTTCTATCTTTACCTGGGTGATGTCGAAGAAAGTTCCATCCCTTGAAGCCTTCTTCTTTCTGCAATCTCGTTTGCCACATTTTTTTTAGCTGAGAATTTCCTCCACACAGATCGCAAAACTGAGTTTTTTTAGAAGGCCTCAATAAACAAGGAAGTTTATGAGGCCGGTTAATTGTAACTCTTTGTTGAAACCCCGCAAACTTTTCAGAAATTCCATTTTCAAATTGTTCTAAGACGACAGACTTCACGGAAGACGCTTCGTCAACTGAATTACTCATCTATTAAACTAAATTACCTACCTGCAAAGAACCGAATGTTTGAAATGAAACTAAGTGATTGGTCCAGACTCAATTAGTCTAGTCGCCATGAACCAGTCGCCACTAATGCTTCTGTATACTATAATAGATCCCAGAGAAAAATTTTGTTGAAAAGGTCAAAAAAAGTCCCCTGAATACATATGAATATCTTGGTTAGGTCTTCAAGAAGCTCGTCAGTTTTTGTTTAGATAATTTTTTTATGATGGATTTTCAAAAGAAAAACAGTTCTTGACAATTAAAAACGAATTTTTAACTTCAGAAAAAAAAATTATCTTTCAGTTAAAAATAGTTGAACTATGAACAGGAACAAAGGATTCAACCACAAGTAATGAATTTTCCTCCAAACTGTTGAATTTTCTCTAAAGAAAGATGTGTTCTCAACAATAAATGAAATAATTTACATTCAAACCAAAAAAAGAAAGAAACAGTAAAATAATTTTAAGTTGTTAGCTTAAATCCAGACGGGACCCCAAAATATGTAGTCCTGGACTGAATTTCCTTTCATTTCCTTTTTCTAGTGTCTCTCTTCATCCTCCTAATGTATTGCGACGATGGGTAATACAGAGGGTTCGCAGTACAAACCTTGCGTCTTGTTGAACAATACTGTACGGCCAGCGCTCGACTCGGCCGAAACAATACGTCCCCCGACGTCAAGGGACTGGATGTGAACCCCGTGGCAGCTTTAACGCACCGGAAGTTTATTTATTTAGGCGCCAACATGTCAGAATGAAATTATTTATGAGACAAGGGATTTCGAAAGCCAATGATAACACTGTTTATTTTTAAACTACCCGGAATTTGAAAAACAGAAAATCAATACCTAATTATTGCAACCGAACTCACCACAAATGAAAGAGAGAACGATTATTAATTTAACGCATGGATTGCCATTCAAGTTACAAGACCAGTGACCATGAGAAAAGCGGAAATAAAATTTGCAAACATAATTTTTTTTTGTATTTAATTTTAATTTAACTTTGAATACATCCCGGTAAGAGGCGAGGCCAGGCTAAGGTTCTTACAAAATTAAACGAAGTACCTGTGCCATTTTCGAAACCTTTAGTAGATGCTTCTTAAATCCTCATTGTGTTTTAATCTCTTTATTTATTATATTTTCTCTTAATTTTAATGTCCTAGAGCGAATCTGCTTAACCATTCTACTTAACGCACAGCCGGAGTGTGGTTATGCCTTGCCGTGGCAGCGTACACACTTTTATGCTTATTTCGGAACACTACATTAACATTATCAATATGAATCTGTCACAGTTAGTGACCTTAAGTAAGCGTAAATAACAGTAGGCACATTATAATTAATTATAAGACTAATTCGCGTGTGCATAGGAGATGTTTGTTCACGAACAGTCGTAGCTAATTGTAAAGCGGAAATCTGCAAATGAAACTTGTTGATTGGCGTAACTGACGGAATCAAGAGTTACAAGGCCAATAAGCATGTGGGCCCAGTGTGACATCAAAGGTTTTCCCATCTCTTTCGTGCTTGCCTTAAATCTCAATTGCAAACAATCCCCTCGAAGATGGCGCCAGCTTTGCAAATAGCGATGCTCGTAAACAAAAGAAGCAAAAACGAATGCATATAAGAAGAAATGTTATTAGAGTTCGCAAGTCCTTTGAGAATGAGTAGTGCGGCTCCCCTTCTGTGCGTTGATAAGGAAAACCATAAAACGAGTCGACCAGTGCCGGCGAAAAATTTAAATGTGACGAGAAGGTCAGGATTTCCCGAGCCACAATGTATAAGTGACAATAAGTTTGTAGGTGCGTAATAAATTAAGCGTTAAATAATAATAATAACATCAACCCTACCGAAGGTGTTCTCGCGTTGGCGTCGCAATAGGGATTGAGCTTTTCTTTCATGACTTTGACGGCTATGTTGGCCGTAGCACTGCTACTGACAGGGTTTCCCATGCCAGACAGGCGCAGAACCGTTGGGGCGACAAACGGTAAGCAGTGGAACATCAACTGTGTCTGCTGAGGATGCTTTGACAAGCGTCAGCTTGTTGCAGCCAAGCACCTCAACAGAAATACCGTAGGAGAGTATCAAGTGGGATACCACAATGAAAGAGGACTTGATGCATCTCTATTATGAAAGTGCGAAGTTTAAAAGCATACGCGAAAAGGATACAATTTTAGTACTAACTTTACTGCAAAGTATCCTCATATAAAGACGAGCCATGGGGATTAAACAACAGGTTCATTTGGCGCGGAGAAACAACGGCAATGAACATCAGTTAAAGGAAGCCACTTCACACGATCAAGAAGCAGCAATTGATGTTCTCCCTCAACCCGTTTATGATCTAGCATCACCATATTCTGCAGAGGTGGATGGCCTAACTCAACCAGAGACAGAAGCAGAGATTCAGCAACCAAGAAAGCGATCAAAATGGACATAGCATATGAACAGAGATGTTATGCTCTTTTATTTTTTCGCGGAGAAAAGTGGGCAAAGTGTGAGGAGAGAACACCGTTGAGTTTTCTTGCTCAAGTACCCAGAGCCCGTCCTTTGGAAGATGCATTCAATGAAGAGCTAATTAAAGCTGAAGGTGTAGGTGCTAGAGATAATGAACATGAAATACCGGATCCACTCTAACCACATCCAGACATTAATAACGTTGATGCAAACAGCGAAATTCCAGAAAAACTACAGCACCTTGAAAGGAATTTTGGTCATGCTTTACTAGAGTTTGGACATGTAGAACCAACACAAATGCGTTCTCTGCCCAAGATGAACATCACATAGGATCTGCGTGCACTAATAGGACACCTGAACAGCAAGGTTTTATCTATGCATTTGTTCGACAACAAATTAGAACCTTTCAGGCAGATAAAAGAAGGTTCTATCGTGAGCTGAGTGTAAAGCATAATAACCAACAAGGCACCGAAGTCCCTCAATTAGAAGACGTGACTAATTACTGGTCGGGTGTTTGGGGAAAAACTACCAAAAGCAATTTGAACACCACGTGCTTCCAACTAGAGCAAGCAATAGCAAGCAATAACCATGGAATAGAGCTGACTCACATCACAGCTTCAGATGTTTCAACGGGTTTGAAAAGCGCAAGTCCGGACATGGTTCACAAATTCTGGTACAAGTACCTGACAAGTGTGCATCCTGCGTTACCTGCGTTTTCATAAGATCATTGAATACCCAGATCTGGTGCCAGGCTTTATGCTCAAGGGTACTACGTATATCATGCCTAAAAAACCAGACGCTCAAAATTCATCTGAATGTAGATCGATATCCTATCTTCCAACAATTCATAAATGCCTTACAGCCATCATTACAGATCAGGTATATTCTCACTGCAACGAGAATGATATCCTAACAAAAGAACAAGAAAGATGTTGTAAAAATTCGTGGTGCAGTAAAAATCTAGTCACCATAGACGCTGTTGCCATGACGTAAGATCGTACACATCAAAGAAACTTGCACATGGCATACATTGACTACACGTAAGCGTTTTCATCCATACCATATGACTGTTTCCTTGAAGTTCTAAAAATATATAGAACCTGCCCACGCATCATGGACTTTCTAGATCGTGCGATGATGCTTTGGAGTACAAGAATCAAGTATTTTAATCATGGACAACGCAGGATAACTAGATTAATACGCATTACGACGGGCATCTTTCAAGGAGAATCCTTTAGTGCACTGTGGTTCCATTTAGCGTTGAACCCATTAAGCAAAACGCCAAATAGCATGTCTCATGGTTTCCGAATACATGATAACGAGGTTGGTCTTTAAGTGACCCATCTTCTATACATGGATGACCTGAAGCTATACGCTAGTTCAGACTAGAAACTGCAGCAGGTGATCGGTGTCACAAAACAATTTTCCTAGATATAGACTTAGAGACCGCAGAGCTACAGAATTATTTCGATAATGACGTTGAGGCAATAGCTGAGGGCGACTCATATAAATACCTGAGTATTCTCGAATCTAAGGGTATTCAGCATACGATAGTTTAAAAAAACCTAAAGACTGCCTTCACTACAATACTCAAATTTATTCTGAAGAGTTCTCTTAACTCGGCAAACAAAATCAGAGCAATCAACACCTATGCCATCCCTGTCCTCACGTACTTCTTTGGGCTCATCAAATGGTGTAACACCGACCTCGCAAGGTTAAACAGAACCATCCGCGTAGAAATGACGAAGCACCGAATGCACCATAGTAATTCGGTGATTGAAAGGGTAGTCCTACCACGACATAGAGGGTGTAGGGGCGTTTTAGATGTCAAGAAACTGTGTAAGTCACAAGTTATACAGTTGCGAGATTATTTTAACAGCAAGAGAGATGTTGCGCTATACAATACTATCTGTGAAGCGGATCTTGACTACACTTGAATTTGTCCGCAGAGGAGGCCTTAAATATCAGGGCAGACACCATAGAGGAATTAGAAACGCAATAGAGACTGAAAGCCATCCACGGCGAGCACCCCAAAACGTTAGATCAACATAAATTGGATAGTGTGGCATCCAATATTTGGCTGCGAAACGGCGTTCTGTATCCAGAAATTGAAGGATTCGTTATTGCGATTGAGGACAGAATTGTTAGCACTAGAAATGATCGCAAACACGTATTACATCAATGCGTGGTTGACCGGTGCCGATTATGTGGAGATACGAACGAATCTATGGAGCACATGATTGATGTTTGTCGCGTAATGGCTCAAAGAGAATATATTAACAGACATAATGACGTGGCGGGCATTATACATCAACAACTTGCCCTAAACCTAGGACTCTTAACAGAATGGATGCGTTTCTATACATACATTCTGATGCCCGTTTGAGAAAACGAAGATTGCATCTTATATTGGGATGTTACTCTCCTGAAGAATCATTAAATCCGAGCCTATGGACTCGACATCGTGCTGCGAGAAAAAAAAGGTGGAAGAGTCTACATCATCGATATTACTTTTCCACTTAACCGAAATTTGCAGGTAATCTATACAACCAAGATCCACAAGTATAGCGAGTCAGTAGGGTACTGACAGCAGCTCAGAAGGCAGTTTTATTAAACACTTGTCGCATTGTAAGAAACTTTCTAGAGCATCAGGATGCAAGTGACTATAAACCTACGAAGTGATACATGGTATCTCTGAAAAAGCATCCAGAGGCAACTTCTGTCACCTCCAACACTTTCGGCCGCTGTGTAAGCATAACAGCGGTAAAAGACGAACTGTTAACTACATCATGCTCCTATTTTGTACCTACAACATCATTGCAAATGATTTCTAACATCGTATAAAATTAACTAATAACATCCTTATTTCATCAGTCACTTGACTTAATCCGTAGCTATTATGGAAAACTAAGTTCACCCGAGAACAAGTTTGAAAAAAAAATATCAAAAACAAACTATTTTCAACGTTAAATGGCTCTAACAGATGTTTTATCCGCTCCAATTTACATTTTCCTAAACTCAAATATAGAGTTCATGACATGCGTGCTAGTATATGTTATATCCCTTGGATTTTAAATCTATTGAAACGTTCTATGTGTATATCTAGTAAAATAGTTCGTCACATCGTATAACCAGACCTTCCTGACACCCACAAAACTACCTTCCATGTGCGCTACTCTTAAATTAGTTCCGTGAAAATTATAAAACTTATTTTTTCCGTGTATGCGTCCAGGGATGAATTTGAGCTTTTTATTTTATAATCAAATTATACCAATTTGTGAAGACTTTAGGACCAGTCTGCTGTAAGTTCGACTTTCGATGCCTATAAAGTGCTTGGAAATTAATTAATTTCAGTTCTTTCGTTAGATCGTCCAATGAACGATGACTTTAAGTTCAGCAGCCACTGTGCATGCATTCAGTAGAACTGTTATCATGTTTCTTAATTTTTCATACATGTCCAACATTTGCATAAATTTCCTAAATGTCAATGGAATAACAGAACTTCTTAAATGTTTCAATTTTTTCCGGTATCTTGAAATATTAATGCAGTGAAGGCATTTCGGGTTTTTTTAATGTTTTTATTTAACCCTCGGTCCCACTTCTGGGTCAAATTGACCCATACATCAACTTTGGTTGTGAATACTGTAGAGGGAGTTCGTAAATTGGCGCGCCCGCCATCTTCCAACTATAGTTTGATGT
This sequence comes from Andricus quercustozae, assembly GCA_932072015.1. Classification (NCBI taxonomy): domain Eukaryota; kingdom Metazoa; phylum Arthropoda; class Insecta; order Hymenoptera; family Cynipidae; genus Andricus; species Andricus quercustozae. Next base: position 13,916 of record CAKNWU010308480.1, read on the forward strand.
TTTGACTATACATTCTACGGGTCCCCGCCACGGTACAGCGCGCAGTCGCACGCTCAGTGTCGTTCGAAACAGCGCATTGGTCACATTGACCAAGGTGTGCGGGATCCGTTGATTTAAGTACTATTTTCCGAATAGTGTAAATCAATTTACATTTGCACAAAGCCTTTGAAAATAATAAATTCAGAATGGTTTAGCGTTGTTTGAGTATATATACGTTTTTGAGTGTTATTATACGGCAAAATGTCGTATAATTTACGAACAAGAATCCAGAAAGAGTTGCTGCCCGATAACGGGCAGCAAAAAAAATTATTGAACTTATGTATAAAAAACATATATATTTTAGAATTTTAAGAAGACTTTATGTATGTGTGTAGAAAATGTATGTTTTGATGTAAATAATAACGTTTTTCTGACCATTTTTACCCAGAAATACACTATTTTCATTACCCGAAAAATGACCTCGTTCACTTTGCAAAATGAATACCTTTTTTAAAGGGTACATACATAGACTATTTTTTTTTAAATTCTACTTTATCTTGACAATGTACACCTAAATTTTCAGCTTAATATTATTGCCGACATGTTTCTATTTGGATCCGAGTCCTTTTGAGTACATTGTACTTACCTTACTATTCGTTATAGTAAATTAAACAAGTTTTTTGGTAGATTGTACATAGTTCTCAAGTATAACCTAATATTTTTAAATTTTTAAATTGGAGGGTCATAACCTCAAAATTTATTATAATTTTGGTCTCGTCTAAAAGTCAAACAGAATTATATGAATACTGTTTATGAAGAAAACATATTTTAGCGTATCTATACTTATAGGACATAAATCCTAAAGCAAATTATTATACTATTCTATATTTTTTTAAAGAAAGTGGCCGAGCCTTGTGGTATGTCATATTATAATGACATGACTGCGAATTTGTATGAAATTAAAATGGTGTTAATTTTGCGTAATATATACAAATACGTCCTTAGCCCGGGAAATTTAAATTTTTTGTATATATATATATTTGTGCAATTGAATTATTGTATATAGTACTTAAGCCTTGAATGTCTCATCTGAATTTAATACAGGTTTTATCTCTTTGTATTTGTATCAATTCTAATACTAAACGTTTATCAAGATTAGGTTCCAATTCTAAAATTTCAACGTTATTTATATCGAAGTCAAAGTTATGTGCAAAGTCAGCAGATGTCAGCTGGTTTAACCAATGTATGTTTTTTTTACAATTCTTACATTATGTTTATAAACGCAGTTATATTTGTTTTCTTTTTTAATTTAATATTTAATACTTCTGAGTAAGGTTTTTCATCATTTATTGTTGATTGCAAAAACTAATTGAAGACTACTTTTTTTGAAAATTCTGAAAAGCATTTGTCTAAGTTTTGAATGTATGATAATACAACCATTTTTTAAAGTTTCTATCTTTAGATTGCGTGTATATAGTTTAAAAAAAATTAATTGTGTGTTTTCATCCTTAAGCGATTTAATTTTTTTTTCTTTCAGTGATTTTAGTTAATTTTAGTTTTTAGAATTGGAGCCTAATTTTGGTAAACATTTAGTATTAGAAATGATACACATAAAAAGAGATAACAACTGTATTAACTTCAGATCAGTCATTTAAGGCCTAAGTACCATATACAATAATTCAATTGTACAAATATACATTCCAAAAATTTGAATTTCCCGGGCTTAGGTCGTATATGTATATATTACGCAAAATTAACCAATTTTTAATTTCATACAAATTCGCAGTCATGTGGCTATAATGTAACAGACCACAAGGCTGAGCCTCTTTCTTTTTAAACAATGTAGAATATATAATTTTTAGTTTAGTTTAGTTTAGTTTAGTTTATTAACGGTATATATGCACCTTATACAATACAGTGATTAAGAAGTAATGATTAACAATCCAGGTTTGTATAATAAAATAGCTTGAAGTAAATGAATTCAGGCTGAAATTTTCAACAGATAAATTTAGTATCGCAACATAAATCATATCGCTAAAGTTTGAGCTTAAACAGGGAGATCGGTCTTATAGTCGGAAACGAAAAATGTAATCCTTGTGATAAATTCCTTCAAAGATTGACTAAAGATATCACCATCAAATGATATGTTATTGATACAATTGAACGATCTACAAATTTCTGAAAGCGTTGAGTGGGAGCCATAATCAGTTTTATGGTCTGGTATTTCAAACAATACATTATGCCTCAAAGTTTTCGGTGCTACCCTAAATGAAATCTGTCGCAGCAACGCAGGACTATCGATTATTCCGGTTACTAATTTCTACAGAAATATTAGACCTGCCTGTTTTCTTCTACTCTCCAGTGATTCAAGGTGTAAAAACTCTGATAAACTAATTAAGTGACCTGACTCCTTTGATATCCTTAATTTAAAAGCTACCCCACGCATAAAACGATTCTGAATAGATTCAATTTTCTCTTTGTGATTTCTTTGATAAGGAGCCCAGATAATCGATACTTTTTTACATTCACATGGATAATAACATTCAGGCTGGATAATAACAGTTAGATTCGAACGTACCATGCTTCACATACTGAGATCTATCCTTCAAGTAGCTCATAAATCATTTTAGCATTGCTCGATTTACACCGTGAGCCTTCAACTTTGATAACGACAAATCATGGTTAACGCAATCAAATGCTTTAGTGAGATCTGTGTATATGGTGTCCACTTGGTAACCTGACTAACATTGAGTAAGATATTGTTTGAACTCAGCGAGGTTTGTTACTGTGGATCTCTTTGGACGAAAACCGCGCTGTTCCTCCATAGAAATATCTTTAAAATAATACTGAAGATTTTACTCTTAATCCAGATTTTAGGGATTTATTATAGAGTAAAGTCAGTGGTTCCGAAAGAACAAGATTACATTCGATAAAAAACCGAGGAGGTATTCTATCGGCTCCAGCGCCCTTATGCGGCTCAAGATTCGCGATTTTATCATATACTTGCTGCGAAGTTATTTCTGAATTAGATATTACAGCATTATGCATTTCAATAGTTACCGGTTTCAGAAGTGCGTTTTCGACGTGAACAGATTTAAAGTATCCAGCAAAGATATTTGCAATTTCTGTGCCATTGTACACACTCGTATCGTTCTGAACTAGATTTTTGGGAACCATTTACCCACTACGTTTATTATTTACGAAGCGCCAGAAGGCCCCAATATCCTGTTCGATATTATTTTCTATTTTACTAATGTAGTTAGCGTGGAAAATAGCGTTTAAACGATTACATTCCGATCTGAACAAACTAAAGGACTCATAATCTATCAAAGTTTGGCTATGCTTGAATTTTTTATGTGCAATTTTTTTCTGGCAAACCAATTTTTTCAATTCTAGGTTAAACCATCTAGGATATGCAGAAAAGAAAACTTTTTTCCTAGGAACATGTGTTTGGATCGCAAAATTTAAGTGATAGTAGAAATGTTTATTAGACGTCTTAATGTCCTCATCACTCAGTTCGGAGTGCCAGTTCACCGTAGCTAGGTAATCCTGAATCGCTGTGTAATTTGAATTCTCAAAATCAAGAATAAAAAAAGCAGTCACTTTAGAGAGTGATTCTGATTGTTTAATGTAAATATTTAGAGAAGGGTGAAACACGTCGCATCGAACTAAAGGATTTACATCGTCCTGAGTATCAAGCTGTTTAATATTTGCAAGCATTGAATCTAATCTAATGATGTCTCAGCTTTTTCGAAAATGCTTGAGAGCATGCTTTTATCTGCTGCAATCCTCATTTCCGCAGTAGTAGCAAGAGATTCCGATATACCATAAAAAATGAAGTTTTTAGATCTATTTTGCGTTCAAGAACTTCTGTTACTATATCATTTGTTTCAGGGGTCGAATTTATATTATCCATGTCCGTTAGAGTTGTCTCTACATTATCCAATCGAGAACTAATCCTTTCCACGCCTTCTTCGGTTGCTTTTTGACGATCCGAAACAACAACCAATTTACATGATAACTGTTGAATAGAGTCTTCGAGATCACTTTTGTTTTTTGAAAGTTGTTCCCTAATGTCATCAACGTTATTTTGTAGTAGCCTAGTCATTGTGGCTTCAATTGATTCATTGCTATATGTAGGATTAGGGGAGAAGGGCCTATATGAGAAGCATTTTGAGATAACTACCTTCGAATATATGTTATATCTAGCAAGCAGCACAGCCTTCATTGTATAGAGTACCGAAACCGCTACATCGGATTCCTGAGCGAGGCTTACTACCACAGTGGGGACAGGGGGTGTCCGACGTGTCAACAAATAATTTGGTATTTCACATTATAAGAGAGTGTCAACAAACTTTGAAGAAATGTTTTTGTGTTGAACTAACACTCACGATGAACCGTTGGACTTGAGTGGGACATTGCGTGTGACGTATGGGTGAGAAGTGGCCTGGAGGTGTATCTAAATTAGTTAGGTAGCGTGAATCTTTGCTTTCTTAATGTTTCCTGTGCTAATTACGATTTTGATATTGATTGACATTTGAGCAAGCGTTTATTGTTTTTTCATTTTAGTAATTTCAGTGATTGAAATTCAGGAAAATATATTAGAGAGGTTTATTGAATTTGTTGTGGAATTGCAGTGATCTTAGTGCAGCTTTGCCTTGCCGTAGAGCAATTGCAACTTGCCGTTGCAGATTGTATTGAGGAGTGTTATGAGGTAACGGAATTTAACAATGCAGAATTAAGAATTCAGAAGTTGTTAATTGGCGATAGCACATGCTGACATGAGATGGACGGGTGGACAGGGAGTGTTTCTATAGCAGGTACAAGAAAGATGGACCTTGTATTTTCTAAACATTAGTACATGGGACCGTGTGAAGGAAACTCAGAAATTGAGTTGAGGGAAATCCTTGTCAATTAAATTTTTTCGCGAGAGCTGACCTTTCTGGATTTTCTCAGGAAAGTTTCAGAATGGAAGAATTTTGTTTGTGTTTGCCTTCATTTCTGATCATAGTATCTTCATATATATGGAATTAAGAGTGGTTTGAGTGTGCTTATGGTGTGATAATTAATTATTCATAAAACTGTGAGGGAGACTAATAACCAGTTTAAAGAGGATCAAGTGGTAGGACAGTTCTGATCGCCAGCCAGTCTTAATTTTCCACCTGGTATGGGAGCAGGTAGCCCTGTTGATGTTACACAGGCGGGACATGAAAATCAGGGATAAGTCAGTGATTTTGAAAAAAAAATCTTCACTGTAACAAAATGTATGTTGAAAATCACATTCGACCGTAATTTAACCTAATGGAGTTTCAGAACTGGACTGTGAATAAATTAGTAAATTAACGAGACCTCAATACTAATTAACATGGTGCTATAATTAAATTGAAATGAACATTGTGATAAAAACGTGACCGCGGTACTTTGACAGTCAACGTGTAAAAATGCAGCGTACTGCACTGGAAGCTGTTTGACCTATACAATGCTTCATAAAGATACATAGAGCATTTCATTTACATGAGACTGTGAATTTACAAATAACAGCGTATTTACAATTTTTCTGTGTGATTTAAATTGGCGGAATGTAGAAGTGCTTGACAGACAGCAAAATTACATGCAGTGTATTGTTGCCACTGAAGGAGACGCGTTTTGGGCCTGATCGAAAAATCGCGGAAAACCCCGAAGTCGCGAGCAGTCGAGCGACCAGCAGTTATTGGCGTTATTGCGACTTTTTTTGGCGGTGGTTTTCACGGGTTTTATAACAAAAAAATAGATTTTTGAGTATTCGGTTATTCTACCTTTATTTGATTACAACATATTCCTCATTATATGAGATGGTCTGATTGAAGGCGAAAAGGAGGTAGAGGGAGAGAGAGAGAGACTGTTCTTTACCGACTGATGGACAATTTACGTTTTTCTTGTCAATTTACAAACACAACGTTTTTCCACGCACGTGACTTTGCATTTACACGCTGTGTCTTTTTTTAGTGGCGTTCGTTTTTTTACGCAAGAGTCTCGATCATTTACGCAGAATCTTGTAAATTCACTACGTATTATATGGGTCAATTACTGAAAATTTGAAAATTGGTCAGGGTAAAATTAGAAAATTTTCAGACTGAAGTTTCGCGGTAACCCTGATATAATATACTTGTCAGTAATTTATTTGCCTTGTAGTTCTATTCTCACTCATTTTTTTGCAGTTGCTGCCTCCCAAAGGTTATATTTTTAGTCATAAATTTTATTATTTGGTTGAAAATTCAACAATTTTGTTAAAAAGTTATCATTTTTGGTAGAAAATTCAACTGTTTTGTTGAAAATTCAACTATTTCATAGAAAATTTACTTCTTGTTCCAAATTCATGATTTGGAGTTGAAAAGTCAACTAAGATCTTTTGTTAATGAAAATTTAACTTTTTTTTGTTTAATTTGTCCTTTTTATTTAAAAATTCTTCTGTTTTACTAGAAATTTAATCTTTCTTGGATAAAAATGCCTAAAAATGTCTAAAAGTTATAATATAGTACCATTGCTACATCTGAATCAGATTAAAATTGTTAAGAAACTTGATATATGTGTTTTTGTAAGTTACAATTTTTTTTTAAAAGCTAAACAATTCATAAGATATCGGCCGTTTTTCTTAACTTTGTTGCAAATAAACGTCACTAAAATGCCTATCTCGTCGAATTCATATAAAAACAACACTCTGCACATAGTTTGAATTTTAAGTGAAAAATGTAATCCTTAAAGATTTTCCAAATACAATGATTATATAAACAATCTTGCATAAAGAAAAACATTCAATGTCAGGAACGTTTTGTCGACCTCAGGTTCATAAGTAAATAAGTGAGATAATAAACGTATCTCAAATATTGTAAAAAACCCACAGGTTTTATTTTCAGATAAATAGCCATCATTTTGCCAATTTTAAGGCCGAAATTTTTAGAACTCCAAGTGCAAGTTTAGAAACGGCCCAGCATTGACCCATCAACAGCTAAAATATTGCCAAAGTTCGGCTGCCAATATCGTGCTGCCCGGCTGCCGATTATACTGTTTAGAATATTATCGTCTGAAAGCGATATTTCATTTTTTTCCCTTTGCCTCATTTTTTAAAGTGAATGATTAAAATAATGAATTAAAATTAGTCTGTAAGTATACTCTCGACCACTGATCTAGACATGCTACGTCTGGACAGAGCGGCTAATACCACTGAACGCTCGCGGCAACGTTCCGGCTACGCAGTAGTCGACGCCGTTATGGCCAGACACCCACCTACCTCCAGCGTCCGCAACAGTATGGGAAAATGGAAATTACAGGAAAAAAGGTAAGCAGCAATGGCTTAAAAAAAAGTAATAACATAATATTTGTCAAAAAATGTGGTTTAGGTGTTTTAAAAAATGTGAATATTACAGATGGATGTGTGTTTAAGAACGGGTTTTAAGGCAGTCAAGTATTCAATTAATTTCACACTGATGACTATCGAAAAAGGCAAACAATTGGCTGAAACTAATGGCGAAGAATTTTTGCGAAATTTTATACCAAAGTTGGAAGAATTTTATTTTAAAAACTTTTTACCAGCTGTGATTGAATACGTCTTGAAAAAATCGAGCGCGGAAATAATGGAATATTAATGTTTTGTAATACATAGCATAATGTAAAAGGAAATTATTAATTATGGTTTTTAGTTGATAGCTAACGTCTCTTAATATAATATTTGGTTTTATAATCAGTAGTCAAATGAGTACCTTCATGAAAGCATTGAAAACTGATCTGTAGTGACCGTGGGACATTTAATTAATAAATATACAACGTAATTGCAATTTCATTAATGTATTTCAATTTATATTAATTAAAATGACATCTATGAAAATTTGTTTACAACACAATTAGCGTAGATAAAATTCGATAAATTATTAATCTTTGCATTATCCTCTCAATGTGCATTCTTACGTGTGCGACTTTTTGAGTTTCGCTAACTTCCTCTGCAGTGAAATAAGCTTCGTGTAAAAATTGGGGCATTACAAGTAAAACATCTTTTCCCGATTAATCGATGGCTGTTTTAATTCCCGGAAAACCTTTATCAGCTAAAACCAAGTCTCCTGGTTCCAGTAAATCTAATAGTCCGCTTTTAACGGTAATTTGAGAATCTGTTGTATGACCGCCGAAGCATTTAGATATGAAATTCATAAATCCCGATGGCATACAACCCACGAGAATTTTGACTGTAAGCCCCTTTTTATAGTGTGAATATAAATGGACGCGATCTGAAATTTTACATGGTTGATCAAAAGAAATGTTGATAAGTTAACGTCTGCCAAATCCAGGATATCTTGATCTCTTTTGATAGAAATAAATCCATGAAATACTTCGTTCCAGTAAATTGAAAACTCCTTCTTCAATTCACCTGGTTCTAGGCCAACTTTTGCATCAGCAAAGATTGAAGAATGGATAAAAATCTTAATTATTTGGAAAAATACACCATTTTACAGAAAAAGTGCCCGATTTTATTTATTACCATAATTATTTTCTTTTTAGGACCAAGTGCTAAAAAGGTGTTTTTTTCTGTGTGCATTTTGCACGTGGAAATAATTATTAGTACTTATAAGAGATTGCATGTAAGTCTGCTATTGACTAATACTGCCGAGCAAACTAAAAAGATGCATAAGTGACTTTTTTAGGAGAAATTAGTTTTTGGTATCGTTCGATTCGTAAGAAAAAGCTGCATCTAACTTTGTTAAGAAAGTTATTAATCATTAATATTTTTTGCAAAAAAAATTGTTTAAAAATGAGGGAAGTCAAAAAGGTTCAGAAATGCAACATATTTTTGATGTGTAAACATCGTAGACCTCGATATGGGGAGTCGCGCCTGAGTCGAGTGAAACCATGGCTCGAACGTGTAATGAAAGGCTCTGAAATGCGCGATGTGTCGTGTGTCAGAGACCGGAGGATTGGTTCTCTTCACCCACTCAAAGGAGCCCTTCAGTTATTCCTTCGACTTTGTACAGTATTCTGCTAAATAATATCAATATATTCCTGGCAGTTAACTATTTTTCACTTTTTATGAATTGCTTAAACATTAACACATACTGCCTTTCATTTATGCTCATAAAAAGGTACTTGTATCACCTTTCATGCAATAATTGAAGGGAAATTTACGGTTTATTATTATTAAAACTAGGGTGCTTGTTCTGCCTATTGGAAAATAGATATCTGAAAACTTTTGCACGATATTACATATAAGAGAAAATAAATGTTTATACTCCTACATGTACGTGAGTTATTACATGCTTCATACAAGATTTCAGTTTCAGGTAACGTTTACCGAAGATGTTTACACATAAATCTGTCTTGAGTCGTATTTTAGAACGCACGTGATGTTTTATATTAATTTTATTTATATTAATGATAACATTTCTATCAAAAAAGTTGAAATTATTTGTGTCTCAAATAATGAAGGTCACGTCATGCCTAAAATAAAACTGTCGTCTTTCCAACTGTCTATCATACACAATTAGTATTTCAAATTTTGCTCTTGAATTTATTTCTTACACTTCATTTTTCTAATAAAATGTAAGATCAGATGATATTAGTCAAGATGAAATATGTTTTCAACGCAAACAAAATGTTTCTGAGCGATCAGGACGTAAATTACAGTTAGCGTGGTTGCAGTTAATTCCGTCCCGGGCAGAGCGAAAATGTAGTCTATGGCTATGCATCGAGTGACAGATCGATTCTGAACTCTGGACCAGAGTTCTTTTATTTTCATAATACGTGTAGGTGACCGACAGTGAGTCGAAAAATCGTATCTCTTCAAAGAAAATGATATTAGATTATCAGTGAAATTAGATTTCATATAAATGTTAAATTATCCTTCGAAATAATGTATTTTGCATGAATTGATACCATCAAAGAGTTAACTTTAACAAGCACTTTTAAAGAAAATATCAAATATTTTAATTTATTGAGTTTAAATCTACACTTTAAATTATCAAAGTACGATCATGAACTCGTCTTTGAACTACCATGTTGAATTACTTATAATTTTGTTTTAATTTCATTCATTAAACTTCTTGACTTAAAATTTTATTTTAAAAGGGCTGAATTATTTATGAAAAGGTGGTGAGTTCTGTGCTATAAAAATTTGAATCAGTGAGAAATCCATCATTAAATTAAATCATCAGTCAGAATTTTCCTCGATCAAGGGTGAAATATCGCTGAATGCCATTTATAGTGACCAACAGTGACCAATATTTATCATTTTTTTTGTAAATTGTGTAAATTATGCCACAAGCATTTTTTTCTTTTTGGTTTATGAACCCTCAAAACACGTTTTGAAGATTGCAGGCATCCGCCTTCTTGCGCCCCCCCCCCCCAAGGGGGGGGGGTGCTTTTTGTAGAGTTTTCATGACAGCCTCAGAATGTTCATTCCATGAGTAACTTACGTGCTCTTGCTAAAAACTTCTAGTGCTGGATTTAGTGTAAAAAGCATGTCAATTTAAATGTATAAACTTTGAGTGTGGGCGTGAAGGCAGGGGGTCAATTAATATAAAAATTTGGAATTAAACTGATGAAAGGCTCTTTAAATATTTCTGAAAGTGCATTTCCCCTACGTTATTTTGTTAAAGTTCACTTTAAAAAGTCAAAATTAATAATATGTGACGTTCCGCAAGAACAGGGCCAACTTTTTCGATCACAGTATAGGAGATATTCGTGTTTTTGTGAACAAAGGTCAAAACTATCGATTTTGGGGTTTCGATGGGTTTCAATGTAGAATATATGTGTGCTAAATTTTCTTTAGATATTCAGCATATACCTTGATCGATTGTAAATTCTCTGAATTCTTTTGAAAACATAGCATTATTTGCAACTATTTCCAAATTCATGAACTGTGGTCGACTAGTGAACTCAATTAAGATGCACACGTTTTCTTTTTAATTCCGCAGAATTCTGTAGAAGTGTCCTTTGAAATCTTTTAAAGTTTATTTAATTCTCTTTATCTTTAGAATAGACGTGGAATTATTTGCAATTCTTTGAAATCTTTTTAATTCTGCAAAATACTCTCTATTTCTTAGAATTCACATCGATTTTTTTAAAATTCCTTGATAGATTTTTGAAAGATTTAGAATACACCTTAACTTATTTTAAATCCCATCAAATATGTTAAATGCCCTGAATACTTCCTGATAAATTGAATTCCTTTAAATGATTTCCAAATATGTGTATCAACTATTGGCGACGGGATAAATAATCCTGAATGGAAGTAGTACACATTTATATTAATTTAGTAGAATTGTTTCAATTGTTTAAACCTAATTGAACTCCTTGGTAGTGTTCATTGTTAAGACTCGAACGTTATTAGATTTGAATAAAATTGTATATCTTAGCCTAATAACCTGGCAGAATAGTGCTATCTCTTCAGTAGTTCGGATAAAAAATGCAGCCACTTTCAAATGTCAAGCAGCTTCTGAGGAATCTGATTTTCTTAAAAGCTTGTCTGAACACATTAAAGAGGATGCTTTTAAGATCCACTTCTATTAGAAATATACTAACCTATATTAAGACATTTTATACAATAGGCCAGGTTGAAGGCAAAGTATATGAATGAGTCAATTATTGCATTGTTCATATATACATTTGTTGTATCTTTTTAAGCAAGTACTCTTTTTTTTTTATTTTGAAAAATTGTAAGATATCGATTAGATACCTGGATTATCTTAGATATGGGCACCTTTTTGATAAATTTGACAGTTTTTACAGATTGGACGTAAAATTAATTATACATTTCTAATGCAATTTGATAGTCAAAACGTGAATGCGAAAAAAGTAGATCTATATTTAAAAAAAATACATTTGCAACTGTAAGTATAGATACGATTTTGTAACGAACGTTTCTTCTACTTGTCTCGAGTGCAGAGTCTGCAGTTTTACAAAGTTCCACTTCACCTACTTATCGCTAGACACGTGAACTTCATTATAAATAGAATAGAAATTCAACGATTCAAAGTATAGCGCGTTTTCTAGAGTTAGTCTTATATTTCCATCTTCAACTATTTGTAAATTGTTATTCTCCAGCCCGAACTTCAGAAGTTATATATATTTTTAAAGAAGCAGATCATTTTAAATTTTACTTTACAATCATTTTGCAGAAGTTTCGTCATCATTTTATGTACTTTTTAAAAAATGTAGCTTAGGAATCTACGTTTGGTATACTTGAACTTAAAATAACCTGATTAGTAATTATGTGTGAAGAAATAACGAGATGCCGAGAACGAGAAGTGCCAAATTTACCGGACCTGACATCGTTCTCTTTAACATCGAGAAACGAACTATGCTCGTGATCGAATTCTCTGCTCCGTATCGAGGCCTTCTAAGGGAACTGCGCGAATATACCCAGAATATTCAGTTGAAATGATTGCCCTTGTGAACTGTGCTCTCTGTGCTATAACCACGTGCCAAAAACATACCGATGTACTTGCGAGAAGGAGGCAGAAAGCTGTGATTCTGGGATCGCTCCGTGTCCTTAAGACACGCGTGGATTTCGCCAGCGCGTGATTGTAATTTCATCGTAATCTGTGGCCACCCATCTCAAAGTCGTGCGACATGGCCATATGTGTGCTTACCACGGTTCTACTGGGAGTCGGTGTCATTTTACAGAATTGCAGTGGGTCCCAGAGGGATCTTGAGGTGGTTTTTTAGCCAATTATATATATTTATATATATAAAAAAAACCCACTGTTAATTGCATGTTATTTTACGCCGTGATGACCATTGGGTAATTGTAACTGCAACAATATGTATTCAATATAACAAATTTGAGTGTAAAAAATCAATGACTATAATAAAATCTAGAAGAGACACGCGAACTCGACTTTCCCTTATTTAAAAGACATATTTGCAACTATCGTTATGCACCACTCAAAAAAGCACCTCTTGTCTAGCATCGAACTAATACGTGCTACTCTCAAAATGAAGCTAAGGGCCTGTACACGAGAAAATATACGTAGATTCTGAACAGTTCCGATTTCAAGTTCAAATTTTCGTAAGCTCCCAATTCCCATTACGTTTCAAGGGAGTGCAATGTTTTCTGGCAACTTAAAAAAAATGGTTTATAAAGTTAA
>CAKNWU010308486.1:0-10775 GCA_932072015.1 Andricus quercustozae
AAAAGAGGGGAACAAATTCATTTAAGTAAAATTAATGTGAATACTATAATAAATTAAATTTAAAAAGCTTCAAATTCCTAATATTTCAAGTAAAAATATTGCATTTTGATCAAGATCGATGAAAGAAAAACTAAAAAAGATCAATTTACGACCAAATATGGAATGATTTAATTTGCAGTTAAAACGATTAATTTTTAACCAAAGTTATGAATTTTCAACTGCAATAGTTGAATTTTTAACCAAAAAAATAAATTTTCAACTAAAAAGTTAAATTCTCAACCAAAAAGATGAGCCTTTAACCATTAACCAACCAAATACATGCATTTTTAACCAAAAAAGATAAATTAACAGTTAAACAAAAAATTAATTTTCAACCAAAGAGAATAATTCTCAACTAAACTAATGAATCTTGATCTAGAATAGTTAAATTTTAAACCAAAAAGATGAAAGTTCAATTAAAATGCTGAATCTTTAGTTGGAATAGTTGCATTTTAACCAAACACATGAATCTAGACAGAAAGATTAATTTTCGAAAAAAAATATGGATTTTCAACCAAAGAGATGAATTTTCAACTAAAATGACCAATCTTCAACTGTAATAGTTAAGTTTTAAACCAGAAAGATTAATTTTCAACAAAAAAAGCGAATGTTTAACAAAGGAGCTGATTTTTTAACCAAGTAGATGAATCTTCAATTTAAAATATTGAATATTATTAAAATTGAGTAGTTAAATTTTCAGATAAAAAAATTCATGTTCAACCAAACATGAATTTTCTACTAAAAGGGTGGAATACTTAATTGCAATAGTTACATTTTCAGTTATAAAAAGTAATTTAAAAAAAGTTAGATTTTCAAACAAAGTGATGAATTTCCAAGCAAAACGATTAATTTAGCAACCACGAAGATTAGTTTTTGATCAAAAAGGACGAATTTTCAACATAATACATGAATTTTCAACCTAATAATTTAATTTTGAACTAAAACCAAAATTTGCAGCTAAATTTTTTAATCCAGTAACAATTACAGTTTAAACAAAAAATTCCCTGACTTTCAAAAAAAAAAAAAAATTCTTTGACATTTCCAGATTTTTCGAGGTATATAAAAATTCCCTGCCAATTTTAGGTTGTCCAGGTGAGTAGACACCCTGAATATATATTTTCATCGAAATTCTGAGAAACTTTCATAGAAATTTAATAAAGTTTTTGAACAAATTCGCATAATATATTTCCACCGGAGAATGTTCGCCGAGAAATACTAAAATAATTATTAAGTCTTTGAAGTAGGTGCGAATAAAAACAAATCCTGTCATTTTTTCAAAATTCCATGACTTTTCCAGGTCTTCCAGGCCTTGTAGCAACCCTACCATTGAAGAAAAACGGCTTCTGCTACCGTGATTTTCAAGTTATTCTTGTGAGAATATTTATAATATATACCGTTCGTTTTCTCAATATTATTAAAAATTGGAATGTGACTAATGTTTGAGGCTTCTCAAATAACTGTACCATAAAATGATAAAATTACCTCTTGACACGTCTTCATCACGACAGCGATACGGGAAATGAGATCAGCAGCCTGTTGCCGAACTTTGGCAGACTTGTTGTTCAATCGCCACAAGATAGTACCGCAAATTTGAGGAAGATAGGGCTTGACTCTTTTGCTCAGTGTGTTGACGATCGTGCCAAATCCATTAAGCATAACTACGTCCTATAAAAAAGATAATAAATTAATAAACTGTCATGATTAATAAACTCAATTTGTAATTAACAATATTACAGCCTGCCAAACATACTGGTTAAGAATACTAATTATTAACGAAAAGGTTTGAAAATTAATTTACCTCCGTGGTTTGTTCTTGGAAAGCGTAGAGAATACCATCAATGAGCTGTTCCTCCAGACGAGAATCAACATCCGCTGCTCCCAAGTTACCCATAATTTTCTCAATGGTTTCCATAACCATTTTCCTGTACTGCTCATTTTCATCCTTCAAATCGTCCACCACTCGGTTGATGATTTCCTGGGCGCCTACTTTGTTTGCGATTTCGACAGTCGTATCGACTAACTGGAACACAAACTCAGTTTTAGACAAATCCATTCTTAAAATTATTAAATCTTCTAAAATAACAATTACTGATCAATAAACTAATTTTACCTGTCTGTAATTTCGCCTATCTAGAGCCATCCTGTGGTTCCAGAAGTTCTTGAAGAAGTGGGGAAGGATTTCGTCCTTGATGTATTGCGATTCTACACCATCCGTTCCACAACATTGTTTAACGACCTGTTAACACATAAGCGAGATAAATTACAAACTTCGATATTAAATATTCGATCAGAATATTACGAGGGCTTTACCCAATTTCGAAATTCCCTTTCTTTTCCCTGGCCAATTTTTCATTTTCCCTGGCTGTTATACATTTTTCTTTCAGGTATAAAAAAAATCTTATACCTAGGAGATCAATAACGTTAATGCAAAAATAAGGTTTTTTTTATAAATTTATCTTAAAGATTTTTAGTGACAAAAGTCATACAGAATATTTGAATTTTCAACCAAAAAGATGTATTTTCAAACAAAATAGTTAATTTTCTACCAAGAAAGATGAATTTTCAACCAAATACATAAACTTTCAACTAAGAAGATAGAATTTAAGTTAAAAAAATTATTTCAAACAAAAAAAGCGCATTTTCAGAAAAATAGTTGATTTTTCAACCAAAGAAATAAATTTTTAACCAAGAAGGTTAATTTTCTGCCAAAAAAGAGAAATTTTCCACAAAATACAAGAATTTTAACCACATAGTTGAGCTTTCAACTGAAAAAGATAAATTTTGAACCAAAAATGTAATAATTAAATTTTAAGTTAAAACAAGAAATTTTGAACCAATAAAAAAAAACAGGAATTTTCAACCAAAGAGATGAATCTTCAACCAAAAAAATGAATTCTCAACAAAAACTGTAATAGTTGATATTTCCATCAAAATATATTTTAATTTTTAATCAAAACCAGTTGAATTCAACTAAAAAATACGAATTTTCAACCAACTAGTTGAATCCTCAACCAAAAAAAATTAATTTTCGAACAAAAAGGAGGAATTTTCAACAGAAGAGTTAAATTTTCAACCAAGAAAGATTTTCCAGACAATAAAGAAAAAAATCTCAAAGAATGTTAAATTTTCAAGCCAAAAAAAAACGATTTTCCTACCTAACCAACACAGTTAAGTTTTCTACCCAAAAATATGAATTTTTAACAAACAAAAAAAAGCGAATTTCAAACATAAATGTTGAATTTTTAAGCAAAAAAAAAATTCTCTACCAAAATAATTTAATTTTCATCCCAAAAAGATAACATTTAAACAAAATAAATCAAATTTCAACTGAAAAAGATAGAGTTTCAAGTAAAAATAGAATAGTTACACTTTCAGTGGGAAAAATTAATTTTTAACAATAAAAAAAACGAATTTTCAATAAAATAGTTCAATTTTCAACCAAAGAAATTAACTTTTAACTAAAATGATGAATCTTTAACCAAAAAATTATTATTTAACCAAATAGTGGAATCATCAACAAAGAGATAAATGTTCTACCCAAAAAGACAAATTTTCAACAAAACACATGAATTTTCAACTAAAAAGGATAAATTTTAAACCACAAAGATGAAGTTTCGCCTAATGAAAGTATTTTTCTACTAAAAACGACGAATTTTCCAACAATTAGTAAATTTTTCAACTAAAAATGATATTTTTTCAACAAAAAAGTGAATTTTCAACCGAAAAGTTGATTTTTTTACCAAAAGTATTGAATTTTCAACAAAATAATAAAATTGATATGTGTTCATTCTTTAAGTTTATTAAATCTTAGTAAGTTGGTTTGGGGGGTTCAGAGCAAATCCTACGGTATTTTACATGACAGAAGGATGGTTTATCGAAAAACCCCTGACCAGTTTTAAATTCCGTGACCTGTAGCAACCCTCCAATGGTTACAATGATTTTTAACATTCTAAAATATTTCAATGATTTGACAAAGATTTTACGAAGGCTTGTACTCCAGATTTCAAGAATCATTAACCCCTCATAATACTATTAACGTTATATTTTCTAGACTTACCTTTAATACAATCTTCTTCATTTCTTCATCAGGAGATTGGAATTCACGAATAAGAATCAACATTACTTCTCGAGTATAATAATTAGCATATTCAGCATCCATCAAAGGAATGAGATAACCAATAGCTTTCAAAAAGGCAGCAAGACCTTTTCCCCTGTGAGTTCGAATACCTTTCCAAAGAGGTTTGAGAACCGAATCGAAGCTTTCGATACCGTAAGGCGTCGCAGCTTCAGCTAGGGCGGCCATTGCCAAGGCTGTGATGGTTCGAACTTTCTGCTGCTCATCGACTAGACCATGTTCGATAATTTCCACCAAACTCTTCAAATGCGGCAGGATTGCACATCCCATGAGAATGGCGATTTGCTGGACGATTTTAATACCAGTATGTCGCGCTTGCCAAGATTTTTTGCTCCGACAGACAGCTTTTAAGAAGGGCAATAGTGAAGGGATTCCTAGAGCGGAAGCTACCACCGCGAAGGCTCTCGCTGTCGTGTTACGCACGTATTCGTCGATGTTGTCAATATCGGGTCTCATCGTCGAAATCATAGTGGCCAAACCAGCAGCTTTTGCCAAATTGGAAATGATTTCTCTGCCCTCCACTCTGGCATAGTAGTCTTCGTCGATCAGCAGTGGTTCAATGACGACCAAGATCTTGTGGACATAAGGCCTTACTAGATCGTCCAACTTGTAAAGAATGCGATCAATAACTTTCACGAGAAGATGCCTCTCCTGATCTTCCAGTGTGGGAGACATTAAAAGTGGGAGAATTTGATTAAAAAGTGGTCCTGCTCCAAACTCTCTTGCCTTATCAGTGATCTGTCTGAGTGCGGCTTTTCGCATTGGTGGCGTGCCGTTTTTGATTTTCAAAAGCAGCTTCATAATTTTCCGTTCCTTCTGATCTTCCGGACTAAGGGTTTCTTCGTCAACGTCCACTAATAATTTATCGAAGTACTGTGCATCTTCTGGTTTCATGAAAGGCAGATTGCCCTTGGGTTGGTTTTCAATGTACTTGGCGTTTCTGTCTTCCTGTTGCATGAAGAAGCCCTGAGGAGTTCCGGATATAGGAGTTGGGGTCGCGGTCAATTTTCTCGCAGGAGTTCGGATCGGCTGGTAACTAGCGGGTGCTGTAAGCACTTTATACCCAGGAGGGAACATCGAGTCCAATTCCTCGTCTCCCAAAATCCTATTGCGTTCGTCAATCTCACGTTCCCAACGATAGGCTTGCAGTTGCTCTGGCGTCATGGACATCAGATGTCCGGGAGTCGGAGTTGCCATACCCATGGCTTTAGGACCCGTCGGAGTTACTCCACTAGGTGTCATCATCGAGGACTGGTGAGGAGTTCCAAGAGGAGTTGCTGGCGTTTGTGGTGTCATCGATCCAGGAGTTTGATTCGATGGAGTTTCGTCCCATCGACTACGACGTTTACTGGCTGATGGGGTAGGTGTTTCTTGGATCAAATCGCCGGAAACTCGGTCTGCTCTAGGAGTTTCTGCCCACCCGCTGCCGTGACCAGGTGTTTCTACGGATAAATTAACAAATTTTTATTAAGTAATACGATGTGTACGCAACAATACAACTGATTTATTATTGGATAATGATGCATACCTCTTTCGGTCTTAGGTGTTTCATCCCAACGATTTCTACGACTGGACATATTCTTGTCGTGAGAGGGAGTTTCCCTTCCAGGAGTAACGGCACCGGGAGTTGCGTGTCCAGGTGTGGCTTCCCACATCCTCGTACTGACACCTGGAGTTGCTCCAGGAGTTTCTCCGCCTTTCCCATGTCCTGGAGTCTCGTCCCACCTAATAGCGGCTGGCGTAACCTAACATAAAAGCACATATTTAATTTGTACCTTGCTGCAATCAACAGTTGATGCAATCCCTAAAAATACAAAGGGCAGTTTTATGTCTTACATCTGCATTATCCCACGAAGTAGGGGTTGCTACGGTGCTGGAAGGTTTCTTCGGTGTAGGAGTGTCATCCGTCTGATCCCATCTACCTCGCATTTTCGGTGGTGGCTTGGATTCGCCGTTTGATTTCAAAGTACCATCCCTGGCCTTTTCTATCAATTTTCTTCTTATCTGAAAAACGAAGGAAAATATCAGAAAAATGTATTTATTTTTAATGTTATAACACATCATACAATAAATGAAACATATTCACGTACTTCCTTTTCTTCTCCTTTGAGCTGCTGCTCTCTCATAATCTCCGTATAAGTCCTGGAGCCAACATCCGGAGTTTTGCCACCTGCAACCAGGAATCAAACGTCACGCAAAGCGCAACTGTTAGTTATTTGTTTAGAAAGTATTACGATTCTATTGAACTGTTGATGACCTAATCGATTTCAAGTAATATTTATATTATGCTCTTAGAATATTCGAACATATTCCGAGAAAGCTACTGAATTCACTCCGGTTTCCTACCCGCATGAAAAAATAAGGTAGTTTCTTATTTATTTAGAGCAAGAAAAAGGAAAAAATGGAGAGATGCAGGTAGGAGTGTTGCACCAGTAGCTAGCATATATGATACGTACGTGAAGATTGGTTGCCATAGGGAGCATTGTCCTGCTCATGTCATCCACATCGAAAAATACTTTAGCCATCTAAAAATCAACTCATTCTCGTTATTAATAATATTTGCATTCAAACCACTCATACTATTCATTTGAAAGAACACGTTCTGAAAAACCTGTCTGATAGGATAGAACCTTTCCAATTATCACAATTTAATATTGATTAAATTTTATTGCCAATCTATTTAAAAAGTAAATTTGTCAAAACTTGTAAATGTTGAAATATTTTAGAAGAAAAAGGACTTTAAAAGTTCATCTCATCATTTAGTGAACAGATTTTTAGAATAGTTTTACATCTCAGTATCGCTTGACCTTTGATATAGTATCCTGGGTAAACTGATGATTCCAAATGTGCAGACCGCCACTAAGATTGGAAAAAAACGGTAAAATTAGTATGAGCTCGAACAAACGCATTCATTCACTTCATTCAATCCAGTTTTACAAAAAAAAATCCAACTATCATTAGCTAATTGTGGTTTTACTAAATATTTTCATAACCGCAATGAAAAATAATATTTACAATGATTTACAATCATAGAAAGTTAACCGACAGAGAAGAAAAAAAAAAGAAAAAAAGCCTCTTGCTAAATTAGCATTCTTAAAAACTAACGAATTAGGGTGCATGTCTTTCTACATATAAAAAATAACCTGAGCTGCATAACATTCTAGAAATAATTTGCAAATTTATAACTAAAACAAATTTTATTCTAGGCGCACGTAATGTAGGACAAATGAGGATTTTCGATTGGTTGAAAGCATTTGATTCAGTATTAAAATTAACATGCGGATGATTTTTAATAAAGCGCTATATCGAGAATAAAAGTGTGAATCAATTTTTCAGCAAACAGTCATGGCAAATTAAAATATCACTTGTATTTTAAATGAGACTCAATGATAGTTTTCAAATGAAGTAAATGTGAAAAGTGATTTTTAACTCTATGTTGTCTGCATCACGTAGGCATCTCACTGAAAATGAACTTTGTTGGAAAAGGTTATACAAGAAGTAAAATAAAATATGTAGGCAAAAATATATGCGACACGTGAATGTGTGTGTGTGAAAAGCATGGAGTAAAAATGTATAGTTCGTGATTTTCAGGTGAAAGTTAGGCTATGACAGCAACAATTTGATTTAATTTACACTATTTTATACAAATACTTGATTTATAATCTATCATAAATTCCTATTTTGATACGTTATACATGACGTTATCAGAGTGTCTACCCTACGGATGATCTTAAATTCCAGGTCAACTTTTCATTTTCCCAGTGCGGGAATTATACTTCTTTTTTAAATCTCCACGTCCTCACTAACCATGTCAGACTTATATAGTTCATTTCGAAAGTTCCCTGTTCCAAATCAGAATCATACTACTTTTCGGAAATTCCCCGTTTCAAGTCAAAATTACAATTCTTGGGAAAATTCACTTTTCCAACTCAGAATTATACTACATTATACTTCTTTTTTAAATCCAGGTATAACTCAGAATTATAATGCTTTTTTAAAATTCCTTTAACCAACTCAACATTATCATTCTCTGCCAAAATCTTCTGTTCCAAATCATACTTACAGTTTTAATATTGCTATTAAAAATCACGGTTACTGAATCAAATTCCCGGTCATTTCACGGCAAACGAAATTCCCGGTCAAGTAGACACTCTGGTTATTTTAGAATGTCTGATACTTTGAACACATTGAAATTATAGAACGTATTGGAATTGCATTTACCAATTGAATTGGCTATACCCCATCCATATAGTAAAATTTATGAGAACTGTCACTTCTGGAGCATAGGGAATAGCCACATAAATTTAATGATTTAATTTCCATTGCAAACAATTTTCATTTTTACTTCACTTGCAATGTGCAACTAAAACAATTTTATGAAATGATAAACAACGAATGTGTTTTGGTACTCATTACTCGGTACATTTCGGCTAAGCAAAATTGAGCTCCTGCATAAAAAAAATATTAAATTTGTAAAATGATTAAGATGAAGACTTATAAATGGAAAGGAAAACCGAAATTAGCTTTAGGTTTTGAAGATTGTAGGCTTTTAAACCAGGGAGCTCAATTTATGTAACCATAAAATACGTAAGAACGTAAATTTACCTTCTTATGTAAAAAAAAGTTTAAAAAATAATACCAACCTTCAGCAAAAGGATCAATTCGGTCTGGAGAGATGACCATGAGACGTTTCTTCGCCCTATAATCGTCTTCTCTGTCGATAATTTTGGCTGGTCTTCTGTCACCAAAAGGATCATAATCCTTTTGACTCTGAAAAATAAATAAATGTATAAGTAACAGAAAAATCTCAACATCTTGCACATATTTTTACTATCTCAATACAGCTTTCACAGCCCAAAATGCTGTCGAAACAGGGGAAATAGGGTGATTTTTCAAGTAACAGTTGAAATTGCAACCAAAAAAGATTTTAATTTAAAATAACAAACACTTGAATTTAACCAAAAGACGAATTTTCAATACAATAATTAAATCATCACACAAAAAAGATTAATTTTTAACCAATCACTTTTATTATTAACCAAATTGTTGAATATTCAAGAGAAAAAGGCGAATTTTATCATTTCTAACCCGAAAATATGAATTTTCAACAAAAAAGTGAAGTTTCAACCAAATAGCTGAGTTCGCATCTAGAAACCATAAATTTCAACCAAAAATGATACAGTTAAATTTTCAGTTCGAAAAATGAGTTTTCAACTAAAAAAATAGAATTTTCAACAAAGTAGTCAATTTTTAACCATGTAGTTCAATTTTCAACGAAAAAAATATAAATTCTCAATGAGAAATTTAATAGTTGAATTTTCAACTAAAAATGATCAATTTTCAACCAAAAAGAAACAAATTTTCAACAAAATAGTTAAATCCTCAACAAGTGTAATTAATTTTTAACAAATTATTTCAACTTTCAATTACGTAATTGAATTTTCAACTCAAAAAGATAAATTTACAGCCAAAATGGAATGGTTAAATTTTTAGTTAAAAAAATTAATTTTCAATAAAATAATTAAATTTTCAACCAAATAGTAAAATTTTGAACAAAAATAGATTAATTCTAAACAAAAAATATAGTAGTAGATATTTCATTTAAAAAAATTCATTTTAAACCAAAAGTTGGATTTTTGGATTGGGTTCTATTAATTCAGTTCGGATTTAAACGAAAAAACGATGGAAAGAGAGAAAATTTCGTGAAAACAGGAGAGAAAATATAAATTCTTTTAAAAAGGGGAAAGAGTGTTGTTTGTTAATAATGTAAAAATTACCTGAGCGACATCATTGAGTGCAGAAGCAGGAGCAGTATAACCTGGTCTGTTTCTGCTGAAAGTGTTAACTTCTGGTTCTTCCTCCTGCAAATAAAAAACAAGGATTCTAACTCCCTATGCCTTATCAAGATATCTATCTAGAAAAAGTGGTGTAGCGAAATTTCTCGAAAATCTCGCAATCATTGCAGTTGAAAACCTGATTGGCTTTTTATTACTTAAAGTTATTTTACATCTTAAATTTGAAATTTTGAAAATTATATATACAAATAATCCCTTTTACTAAAAAAAATCGTAGGAAACATTATGCGAATTTAGAAATATTCGTGCTTTTTTAATATTATTGCAGCATTTGTTACCGGAAATTGACATTTTTAAAGAAAAATCATTATATTTTGAAGGTTCCTATTGTTTGAACCATTTTAATTTACAATGGCGTTTTACATCGAAAATGTATAGTTAAACAAAAACATTATAATTTGAACAAGATTTCGAATTTTTAAACAATTTTGTCCTATGTTAGAAGGCGGCATTTTTAGTGGAAAAATCATTAGATTTCAGAAAAGTTGATATTTTTTGGTACAATTTAGGTTAAATAGAGGTTTTCAATACATATTTCAAAGAAGATTGACAAATTTTTAACAGTTTTAAGTTATATTACTGTTTTTCACATGAAATTGGTTATTTTAAACAAAAATCGTTAGATTTCGAAGACGATTTACAATTCTAAACAATTTTATGTTATGATAGTTTTTTAAAATTATTAGTTATTTTAATAAGAAAAAATATTACATTTAAACAATGTTTACAATTTCTCGACAAACGTA
>CAKNWU010308549.1:0-12595 GCA_932072015.1 Andricus quercustozae
CTGTCAACCCTGCTGCGGCATCAAATGAAATTTATTTACTGATTCATTCAGCATTAGAGCGTGCGGAAAAAAGTTCTTCATTCGTTATTCTAATAGGGATGAAAAATTCCTTTTGGGATTGAAAAACAATCCTTCGAAGTTTTAGTAAGAAAAGTTCTTCTGTCCCCACATCGTAGATGTAGTCAAAAAGCACTGAAAGTTACACAGTAATTATATCTACCTTGCAGAGAACGAAACATTTTTTTTATGAAACTGAAGGGAAGTGTTTTTAATTCCCAATAGAAAGTTTTCGTCCCTATTAAGCCGTATTTAGACGAGCGGTTTAAGGTTCCGATTACGGTTACGCTTGGAACCGTCGACCAATCAGCGCGCAGCACGATCCAGTCTCGGTTCGGGTTGCGCGTTTAGGTTTCTCTCTATTTTCAACCGCGGCGATTTCGACCGGGCCCCAGTCGTCGCTGATCGTAGCCAATCACAGCGGCCGATGAAGTCACGTGAGTCGTCAGCTATTGCCGCTGCCTTGACAAAATACTCGCAGGCCTCCTGTACCGTGTGCATGAAGCGGACCGTCAATCGTAACCGTAATCGGAACTAAGAACCGCTCGTCTGAATTTAGGGATTTTTTTTATTTATCTCTTTATGCTATTTTGTAAAAGATTAGCAACTCACTAGGGGGTAGTTTCATTTACCCCCATCTGACGAGAATCCTTTTCTATATTTCGAAGGCATTCGAATCTGTCACGCTTCTATTTCCTCCGATGGGACGCATTTCTGGTAAATTGTTGCGGTGATTCCCTGACTCTTTGAGTTAGCTTTTCCTAAAAGTAATTTCAATTTGAATATTACATATTATCTTGTGAATAGCAAAGGAAATTAAAGCCAGGTCCTCGCCTAAAACGGATCATTTCAGGTCAAATTTAAATTTGATTTAATAGTGAAATACAGTGGAAAGTAATGTGTTCATAAATTCTAAGACTAAGGTCTGTCAGAAAATCAAAATTATTTTTGCTACAAATGTAATTCTATTAAAATTATCTCCAAGAATCATTGTCTCTTTATATAAATTCGAGCGGTTCAACAGGAATGTTTAAGCATCGTTTTTAAAGGGCGTGGCTTTCGTCTCGTTTTCGGTTTCCGATTTGTCATTAGAAAAACCTCTGTGTTATTCAATGGCGTTAGCTTTAGTGTATTCAAATTTTAAATAGATATGCTTCCAGGATTTGTATGTTCAAATAAATAATTCCTTTCGGATTTCGAAAATTTATATTCTAAATATTAGTTGAGGGAACATTTGAGATGAACAATAAAAGCATTCAGACAGAAACAGAATGCGTTTGGAATGAATGGCATAAAAGTTTGCATTTCTGTAATGCTTTCATATTCATTTTGATGATTTTATTAGAACAGGGTCCCACAACAATATCTATATGTGGTACTATAGAAAAATACCAAGCTTTTTTTTGATCCGAAGATCAGATAGAAAGACTACAGCTGTCAAGATTGTCCCAAGGTGATTAACATAGAATAACAGATGCTTAAATTATATCGAAAGGCTGTTCACACATTTAGTCAGCGTTTCTCTATTTTCTTGTTATTATAGTTGCTTTTAATGCTCATGAGAAATCAGTGTTAATCACCTTAGTCATATTCAGAGAGAACAGTCAGCCAGTTTATCTACTGTCCATTTTTCGCACGACCCTGTTGAAATATATCCTTTTAGTAATATAATTTTTTATGTTTCAGAAACAGTGAGCTCAGTAATGGCCCTGAAGTATATGAAGAACTTATAATCAATGGCAGAGTTTCAATGTTACTTCAAACAAATACAAAAAAGTACTTATATAATTTGTATAACCCTTGTTAGTATGTGTATAGCGTATATTATACCAGTATATATTATGCCCAAATCTGTGCTGATTAAGGATTTTATTAGCTAGGTTCAATCTTTGCTATACGTCTATCTGAATAATCTAAAATACTTAGATTATAAAAATAATCCTGTTGAGCTATGGTAAATGAATAAAAAATAATAATTTGAATAATGATTGTTTTCAACTCTGAATTTTCCTCAGGTACGTTCAATTTTTTGTATAATAATATATTTTTATTATCAATTCAATAATAATAATTTACTGATTCAAATTCTTATTTGAATATGGTGGCTCGGTGGCTCAGTTGGTTAGACGCTTGGACTTCACCTTAGAGGTCCGGGGTTCGATCCCTGAGCCGGTACCTCTAGAAATTTTTCTATGTACCTTTACCGAGGTTCTGGTGGTTCGGATCCCACCTCAAGCTGCAGGTCCCCCCATCATGCACTTGACTGCAACCCAGTCCGTGAATGATGGGGTAAAAACCAGACTTTGCCCAATGTGTTAAGGCACACGTTCTTATCAGATCACTTGATTGCATTACAATAATGCGTCCGTGACTGATAATATATACCGGGACAGCCCCGTGCATACTATTCAAAAATAAAAAATAAATCCAACTAACCAAAAATGCCTTCGACACATTAGGCTGTAACCATCTTAAGCTTGAGACAATAATTTAAGCATGTGATTCGTTTGAGGAGATATGCACATCGAAAACCTTATTCAAAGTCGCTGCAGGATCAAAAAGTGAAAGATTCAGAATCATCAGTATCCTCGAAATTGTTTAGAAACCTCGACACACTGATCTTCAAGTGATCATAGGTATGATTTATTTCAATCTTGAAAACCTCAAAAGACTGAAATCGTAGCTGATTCTTTTCCCGAGATATCCTAAAGGAAGTTTGATTTTTTTCTCTCCAATTTTTCCTGATTTCTGTTTTTTTTCTTAATTTGATTGAAAACTACACAGATATGCATATAACACTGAATAAGAACTTAAATATAATCCGTTGGTATCAATATTAATATCTAGTAAATAATTATATATCAGTAAAATCTTAAAATCAGTTTTGAAAAAACGCTTTTCATGCGATTTTAATGAAAGATCAAGCATGATCTGCGATATTTCGAATTAAAAAATCCACAAATGAATTAAAAATATTACTCTCAGCTTGTGCCAGGACTAACGATGTGGACTTGGTGATATGATGGTTCCATTTGTTTTTCAAACATTTTTTGTATTTTTTATCTAAAATAAAAACGTAGCGAATTCACGCTTTCCTTGTTAATTATATATGCCGCGATGAGAAGTCTACGACTATCTTCTTCGTCCTCGTTGAATATATGGGGTCTTCAATCAACTTAATTTTGTATCTCCCTAAAATTTAAAAAATTCTCTGTGGATTGATTTCCCTACTTCCTTTGACAATTAGCCCAACCCTTGCTTCCG
Source organism: Andricus quercustozae (assembly GCA_932072015.1). Lineage (NCBI taxonomy): Eukaryota > Metazoa > Arthropoda > Insecta > Hymenoptera > Cynipidae > Andricus > Andricus quercustozae. The sequence continues at coordinate 3,322 of CAKNWU010308549.1, forward strand.
TAAGAAGTATATACAATGTTTTATATGTTTCAAAGCTACGTGAATCTTCAGAGTTTCATTAAACTCAGTACCTCTAAAAGCTTTATGTGGTTCCTCGACAAGTTTTTCTAAGTCAGGATCAACCTCCCTCATATAAAAACAGCAGGTTCCAAGTTTATTCATGGCCGTGAAGGCACAAATAAGAGCCAAATGTCACAAACATTCTACTTTCAATCAAAGAGTTTGTCAGCTTCTTTTAAGAGTTTTCGATAGGCGTTGCCGTAAATAAAATTTTCCCTGATAATTTGCTGGGATGAATTAATTCTTTTAGCCAAATTAGTGCTTCCTCTCGCCCAACGAGAGGGACTAAGCCTTTTCAAAACAGATAATTAACATATCCTTGTAAGGCATGTAAATCCGCAATTATGAACTTTTGAATTATGTAGGTATTCTTTCAAATCGCCATAAGTTTTCTATTCTAAACAAATCTTAATAAATCTCAAAAACTCTGCGTCATTACTGGCATCTTCCTGTTTATTCTCTTTTTCCGAACGACCTCTCAGATCTCTTATTGTCATAAAACAATATGGACAGAGATGCATGCATGTTGCAGTTTGTATAATGTTGATAATAAGTAAAATTTTGAAGCCCGAAACAAACTTAGACGGAATAACATTGAGATTGATGAATTTAAATACGAGTTTAACGTTCTCATACGTTTCTTGGATTTGGGGCACTGAGCACTGTATTATCAGTCTACAAATACTGTCCAACTTTGACTTTTTACCAGCACGACCACCTTCAGTATAAAAAATTCTGTTTTTAATAGCAAAATTTGAATCTGCTTCTAGATCCGAATCATTAACATCATACTCTAATTCAGGTGAATAATTTTCTGGGCGTACTATCATGCAGATTTTAAGTAAAGAACCTTGACAACGATCAGCCATAACGTTTGTTATACTATGCAGGCACAGATTGTTTACAGGCAAAAATTACCAATTTTCGGTTTTTCTGCAGATTCAGAACAATTCTCGTCTTAGAACTGGAACTACTAAAATTCCTTTGAACTTCTCGCTGTTTACTACTAGTGCTAGTGTCGGTTTAGGTATCAATTAATTGTTTCAGAATAGAAATCACAACTAGCTTATGACGTTTCTCTAGAAGTTTGTCTAACTTTTTCTTCACATTTTGCGAAGCCTTTTCCGGGTTGCCACAAGAATGTTTTACATCTTTTCCTATCTATTGAAAACACTTTTTGCAAGTTTGACTCGAATTTATTGAACCATCATTGGTTTCTTTCAGTACTTGGTATATGCATGATACTTGTACCATAAAGTCCATTAGAGGCTGTGTAACTGTTACAATCATTGCTGTTGGGCATGGTTTGTTTTGATAAAAACATGTCTTCACAACTTGACATGGTTGATAGATGTCCTTACAGTTATTTTTTCCATATTCGACGAGAGTCAGACGAATGTATTTTAGATGATTAATGGAAACTTCTTATTGGACATTTTGAAATCTTTAGTTGTTAATATTTTTATAAGCTTCTCATATTTTTCGGTCATACGGAAGTAATATGATTTTTTATTTTCAAAGACGATTGTTTTACCACATGGTGCACAAACCTTTTCTCCTTTCTCCTCGTGGGACTTGCATGTTGGTGGTGATAGTGAGAACGTGTTAGCTGACAGGTAGTGAGAGTATTTTGCGGAATTTGTTTTGAAGGTGTGAGTAAGGTTGTGTGGGGTGAATTGGGGAGAGAAAAATTATTCTTAGCGTGGATGTATGGTGGAATTAGGTGAAATAGAGAAAGTAAAGTTAGGTTGTCAAGAGGTCGGGTGAGATTGAGGCCAGGAGTTTTGCCCTTCATGAGGTACAAGGGTGGCTCTCGTAGTGCTGAGGCATATCATGGCAGAGAAAGGAATATCTGCAGGGGCTGCCCGGGATGGAATAAAGTGGAATAAAGTGAAAATGTACGGTGGTAGGCGGCATAAGTTCTGAGACACATCTGTCCGCAGGTAAGTGCTACATTAAAAGGTCAATGTTACCGACGGAAGAGCGGGACATGGGAGAGCTGGAGGTAGTCAGCGACAGTGCTGGCAGCAATGGGAAAAAATTGTAGAGAAAAGTTCTTCCGAATTTCCCGGCCTAGAAAATTTGGGAGAAGACCCTCTTTTTTGACAAAATTTACAAAATTGTACTGGAACTAGAAATAATAGCCATATTTACGTTTTCAAGGTCGCTGAATCATAATTTCACGTCCCATGCCATATTACGTCATATGTCTATTTAACGTACAGTTTCCGTAACTATAATTTTACTTATACTATAATTGTTAAAACTTCAAAAAATAAAATGTGCAAAAACAATTTTCAGGGCGAATTTGAATTTGTGTTTCGTCCTATGGGATCAAACATTTTCAATTGTCACGTCAGATTTAGCTTCAGCGACCTTGAAAACGTAACTTTAATTTCGTGAAGATTACTTTACTTTAAGTTGGCATTGTTCGGGTGGTCCATTTAAGTCCCGTAGCACTGTGTTTAAAAAACTATTGTAATATGCCTTACTTTTAAAACCCCGGTAAAACAGAGGTCTATACACGGGTCACTCTCGATACTATAATATCATTTAAGACATTTATTATTAGAAAAATATACCACGAGACGATTTCCAGTGATAAGCCGCAGCGTCATTCGACTTTATTAGAAGTACTCGCATTTGTCTGAAACTTTGGCCAGGGGAAAAGAAAACTGCAGGAAATGACCTTTCTGTTTCAGACGGTTTTTTCGGCACTCGCGTTTTGAAGGTAGATATTCGACAACGACCATCCAATGCACACATTCATCCTCGGCGTCAGACCATCCGCTGGAAATTTATTAAAAACGCAGCAAATACATAAGCGGATCGCACGTCGCAGATGGTGACCCATTCGAGTGCTAACAGCGCTGGAAATGGATTAACATCCAGACTCTTCCTGAGTCGAGATTCATCGCCATATTTAATTCGCCATTTTTTATTTTGAAATTATAACGTCAGATTTTGATTAAGCGACCTTAAAAACCTAAATATGTAAAATATGGTATCATGCACTAAACTAAACTTTGTTTTTTTCTAGTTCGAGTACAATTTTGTCAAAAATGGACGGAATCTCCCCACATTTTCCAGGCCGGGAAACTCGGGAAAACTTTTCTGTATAATTTTCCCTTATTATGCATTTGATAAACTTTTATCTCGTTTAAGAAACATCCATTTTGGTCACTTCGTTTGATATATATTAGGTTTTGAAAGTCAATTTTGCTAAATAGCCCTCTGTGCGCAACTGCGGGTAGCAGCGCGTGACCTCTTTTCCCGTGGCGCGGCGTGAGTAGCATGAAGAAGAAGCTGAACGGGGGGAGCAAGCCAAGCGTAAAAACGAGGGAGAGAGACTCTAGCGCAAATAAGAAGAAAGAGCTCTTCATACAAAAAAGAAAGAGAGATACTCAAGAGAGTCCGGAGGAAAGTGCCGTAGAGAGTCCTTTTGAAAAGAGCGGTAGGGCACGTAGGCCACCGTAAAAAATGGAGGTGCAGGCGGAAAAGGATGCACTAGGCATGCTGATAGGAGAAATTAGGGGACTGAGGGAAGACGTAAGGGGGACTAAAGAGCAGTTGGAAGGTATGAGGGAGGACTTGAGGATTAGAGATGAGAAATGGGATATGGGAAAAGGAGATGAAAGAGCTGAGGGAGAACGTAGAATGATTAGGGAGAGCAGTGGTATCAAGAAGGAAGGAAAAAGAAGCTAAAAAACAGATGCGAGAGGAGATTAAAGTGTAGAAAGAAAGAACGGGAAAAAGGCTCAAGAAGGTAGAGGGCAGGTCGGACATGAAATTAGGTGGCATGATAGAAGAGAAAGTGAGAGGGTTCAGAAACGAAAAGGAGGAGGTAGCGCCTCGGGAAAGTTTAAGGGTAATTAAGTTAAGAATGGAGAGAAAAGACAATGCAGAAAGTAGAAATAAGATCGTGATAAGAGGGTTGAAGCTAAGGGGCGGGGAAGAAAGGGAGGGTGTGGAAGCGCTGCGACATGGAATGGGGTGAGGGCAATGTAGGTCAAGTTAGGTTGTAGTGGAGAAAGAAAAATAAAGTGGCGGTTGCGGAATTGGCGAGCTGAGAAGACAAGTTGGGGGTAATTCCAAATAAAAAAGTGAGAGCAAAGATAAAAGTAGATAAGAAAATGTGGGTGTGGGACGAAGAGAATGAGGAGTTGGCGGCGTTGCAGCGGGACTTGTTTCGTAGGAAATAGTGGGGAGGGGGTAAATCAGGTATAGGCTGATGCCCCAGGAGGAGGGGTGCAAATGAGGGCAGTAAAGATAAGAGGGGTAACGTGCATGTTTGTGACTGTACAATAGGGTGCGATGGAAAGGATTTAAAAAAGGGTGGATGACTTGCTAGGCGAAAGAAAGAAGGTATGGTGGTACTTAGGGGGGCTGGCTTCAACACGATAATGGGAGGGGAAGGGGGCCTTAACAATGAAGGAGAAAGTTTCCAAAAAAGATCGAAGCATGAGGTAATAAATAAGGAGGAGGAGATTATAAAGGACTAGATTGAGGATAGAGGCTGAGCACTAGTGAATGATACGGTAACAGGGGACGAAGAGGAAGAATACACGAATGTGAGTAAGGTGAGGGTATCCTTGATCAACTCTTTGGTCATGAATATGCAAGAGTCGAAGGATACGGAGAAATTCACAGAAGAGGGAAAGGTTGAATCAGACCATCAGCCATTAATACTGTCGATATGAGAAGAGAGCGGCGGAAGGCAAGATTGTGAAGAAGTGTTGACGTGGGGGAGGGAGACCTGGACGAGGTGTGAGATGATTTGAATAAGGAAGTGAATATATGTTTGCAAAAGAAGGTATTTAGAAAGAAGAAGGCAACGGTGAAACCATTGTGGAATACGGAATGTAAAAAGATAAAAAGGAAGGTGAGAAGGAAGTACAGGAAGTGGAAAGAGGGAACCGCGAAGAGGGAGGAGTATATACAGATGAGGGAGGAGCTTAAGGTGACATGTAAAAGGAAAGAGCAGGAAAGGGTAAATGCTAATGAATAGGCTTCAGCACTCAGATTGAAAAGAAGAAGGATGAGGGGAGTGGTGTAACAAGGAAGGGTGAACGAGTGGGGTTTAATGACGAGGAGATAGAGAAAAAAATAAAAAATATAAGAAGGGCAAAGACAAATGGTATGTTGGTGGAGGAAGGGGGTGATTTTGCCACTGTATAAGAAAGAACATAGGGATAGGCAGGAGAATTATAGAGGAATTACGCTAATGAATGCGGCGTACAAAGTGTAGGCGATGGTGTTGGTGGACAATCTGCGGAAGGATGTCGAGGAGAAAGAGATATTGCCGGAGACGCAGGCGGGATTTAGGGCAGATAGGAGCTCTATCGACAATATTTTCATTTTGCAGCACGTGGTGGATAGAGAATTAGCGAAGATGGGGTTGTGGAAGGCGATGGAGGAAAGAAGAGTGGAGAGAGGCCTGATCCAGAGAGTAAGGGCGGTATATCAAGAGACGAAGGATAGGATGAGAGGAGGGGATGGGATTTCGGAGGGATTCTGGATGGATAGGGGATTAAGGCAAGGGTATCTACTTAGCCCAACGCTAGTGTAGCTGGAAAAAAGCGAGGAGGCCTTGAATGAGATGATAAAGAGGTTCATCATCGGAAGTTCAATGCGGAAAAGCCCAAGGTTATGGTGTTCAGGAAAGGAGATTGGAGGGATAAGGGAGGGTAGTGAAAGTGGCAGGGAAATTCGGTACATGAGGTAAAAGAGTTTGTGTGCCTGGACTTCCTATCTCGGAGTAATTGGGAAGTCGACAATCATATGAAAAATAAAGTGAGAAGGGCAAACGTGGTGATGATGCAGCTGTGGGTGTTAGTAATTCTGTGGGAAGGTGCATGCGAGGGTGGAACACTGGTCGGTGGATTGCAAGGGGGTGGAAAGAAGCAAGATAAGTATAGAGGTGATGATCTAACGATGAATCAATGTTAAATCAACGATGTAGAAAGGAGTGTTCAACTAACCATAAACTTAAGTGTTAAATTTATATTAACTCTACGCTTGTACTAACTAGATGTAAGGTTTTGATAAATAAATAAAAAGTAATTCATACACAAATATATTTTAGCTTATTTAGTTAAATCCTAATAACGACTATTAAAAAAATAATTACAATAAGAAAACTGAAAATTTAGGAGCTTCTCCTGGCTTGCCCCCGGGGGGTTCCAATCTTACTTTTGTATATTTGAGCATGGCATCTCATGTCAAGCCAGGAGTGGTGTAGTCATGTGCGGGGTCAAAATCGTAAGCCTTGAGAATGGGCGTGTTTGACTTAAAAATATGAGGTGAAGGTGCGGGCCAGTTATATTGGTGTGCACGCCTCCTCATAACCAAGTTTCACTTGACAGAGCCGGCTTAAGTTTTTACCCTAGAAATTATGTTTTGGGGATGTCTCGTGAGTATTTTTACCGAATATAAAAACATCGTTTGGCCCTCTTTTAAAAAAACTTCGTATTTGCTGGTTTTTGATCAATTTGTGTAAAATTTTCGAAAGGAAAAAGTAATAAGTAAGTTTTCTCTGATAATAATTTTTAATTTATTGTCCAAAAAAAGTTTTCACGTGATTAATATTGATTGACTTTCCCCTCACTGTTGGATTTTGAAAGATGTGTGAAATATATCAGTTTCTTTTAAATTTTACGTTTTTGGTACATTTTACGTGAAACTTGTAAAAAGCAAAAAGAAAGTTCGCAAATTTCCGAAAAATTAAAAAAAAAAAGAATGCTCTAGCATAAATAGTTTTGAAGTTATTACGTTCAGAGAGTTCACCTAGAAACTCATTTACAGTATTAATACATAAGAAATATATAAACTAACAATAAAGTATTTATACATATACTCCAAGTGACTGTTGCCCAGGTTTCAATGTAATTCAATTTTATTAATCGTAGATATTTTTGCAAAGATCACTTTTAGCAGAATTATTTTCTTTATTGAATACCGCCTGTCATGTTTACAAAGAAGAATACAATATGGAACGATATAGATGTTTTATTTTTTCTTACCCCTCTGGGCTTTCTTACTCTATCACTGTATTGCGGAATCAGCAGAGAGAGAGCGAGAGAAACGTCTCTCCGTATCTACTGAAGCAAAGCGGGCTGTCACTGATGATTTTTTAAACCTTTTTGTCGAAATTTTCTATTTCGACTCTATTCCTTTTGTTTGAGTACTGAGTACTTTCCGTCTGCTAGCACACAATCTCACTTCGATTCAATTTTAGAAAACTGGTCTAGCAGCCTCGATGCGTACCAGATTCAATTGAATTTAATTGTATGTGTTCTTTTGAAAAATTATCGAAGCTAGCTAGAGGCTATAATGCAAAATAGGATAGCTTATAATTTTTTTAGATTTCCGTAGGCACACGGCACTCTCCGTCCACTATTTGCACCTTTAGACCGGAAATTTTATTTTATTTTATACTAACTAGCAAGATGCCATGATGCGCACTAGCGTAGTTATTATATTATTATTTTTACGTCCGACATGATTCGCTGTAGACATTTGTTATCAGGTCCGCGTTCCGACCTTCAGACGGGCAGGGGTTGCTTTCACGGTTTTCGTTCGCGTCTAAACTACTCCGCGTCGCCCGACAAACTGCGAATTTTGATTCTCTGTGATGTGACACGTAGATGCAAGACATGTAATTTTTTTGGCTGGAATAATGCGGAGTAAGGATTTGGAAAAGGAGAGAATTGACAAAGAAGAATTTTTGTATTTTGTCATGCCTGCACAGCAAACAATTTTATTGCTGACAACCTATCAAGTCAAACTTTGACCGTTCCTTCGATGGTATTTCGAAAGAACATTGCCCCATCAGTTGAAATAATTCCTGATTGTATTTTGGAGGTATTTCACAATCGCGGGTTCGTTGACATCTTTCAGCGGCTGCTGCATGGCTATGCGTTTGTAAGTGTCGAAAGGAAGGAGGGACGGAAGGGATGGAAAAGTAGTTGCGATGAGTGCCTTCTGTGGTGCATCACCTGACGCATTACAGTATGTACGTTGTATATGCCTTTTAATTGAACGCTGATTGACGAATGATGAATTATTTGACGAGTGCAAAGGGGAAGGAATTACTGAGTACTAGTATCTCGATTATCTATTTCTCTCTCCAATGGTTCTTTTACTGATCACGCTCGCTCTTTCTGTCCTACATTCATGATTCCATCGCTCACCTTTTCGAGCCTCCTGCAGGTATCTTTCGCGGCTTAAAATGTTCATAACAATGACGATTTCAAACCTTGACTTCTGAGGATTATTTTTTACGAAGAAAAGCGTTAAAGAAAATAGTCAAAAGTACTAATGCAATATATACAAAATGAGGTTTAAATAAAAAATGCGATCTATAATAGAGGAGAGTGGGGATACTGGAACCACTTTTTTTGTAAGTCGCTTCATCTTTCAAGAGAATCGTCCCGAATTATGTTTTTTATGTTTATATGTCAGACCAAATATTCATCAATTACTGCTAGAAGTATTATAAATAAATCTGGTATCTTATGAAAATTATTGAAATTTTACAAAAAATGTTCTTTTGGTTCAAGTATCTTTACCTGTGGGGATACTTGAACCAACCCGTGGGGATGCTTGAACCAGCCTCTTTTAGGCTGGTCAAATCTTTATTTATAAGGATGCATTCTGCTCTTGAGGGTTACAAAATCATTGCAAATGATCCTAAAGAAAGTTTAATTAGCACACAATCATATTACATTATTTTTTATTTATTTACATTCGCAATTGTCTGAAACAAAACACTAAGGGTGTGAAAAAAGCTCGAAACTTCGAGTCGAGTCCAGTCGACTTTTTTCGAGTGGAGTCGAGTCGAGCTCGAGCATGCTCGAAATTTTCGAGGAACTCGAATAGCTTCGAGCACTCGAAAGTTTCGAGTTCTCAAAGACATTCGAGTTCTCGAAGAAATTCGAGTACTCGAAAGTTTCGAGCTGCTCGAAGGTTTCGGGTTCTCGAAGCTTGTGAAATTGACAAGAATTTCTTCAAACCCGGTACTAGGGGTTTTTTCGAATTGCTAACAGTGATTTTAGAATCAAAAGTATGAATTAATGATTTTTTATCCAAAAAGGTGACTAATTTTTTGAGAATTTCAATAAATTGACGGATAAAATTTTAATAAGCTGACGGATTTTCATGAGACTCAGTATACTAGAGTTTTTTTCGGGCTTCTGATTATAAATTTAGTCGT
>CAKNWU010308659.1:0-12352 GCA_932072015.1 Andricus quercustozae
ATGAGGATGAGGATGAGGATGAGGATGAGGATGAGGATGAGGATGAGGATGAGGATGAGGATGAGGATGAGGAGCTTCCTATCTTGAACGTTGTATATTGCTTCATACGGATCCAAACGATCTTGTATATGAGTTGCAATTTTGTATTAATAGTAACCATTCACTGCAAAGCCCTTAGTGCCTAGCAATTCTACATAAATTGCGTCAAAAACATGTAATATATTAGTGAATACTTTTATAAATCTAGGTTAAGATTTTTTATAATGAATGTGATGTATTAAAAATATTTCAAGATTGTTGATGAATAAATATTTAGATTAAACGAATAAAACCATGAGTATTTAATCCTCATTTCCTATCCTTTTAGAATAATTAAATTAATTAAATAGTTTTATCTTAGTTTAATTATTTTTCAATCAATTGGATTAGTTTTATCTTGATTTAATTATTTTTTACCCAATTTAATTATTTTGATCTTGGTTTAATTAGTTTTGGCATAATTTAATTATTTTTATCTTAGTTTTATTAGTTATAAGTTATTCTAATTAGTTTATAGTTATTTTTTATTAATTTTCAAATAACCTTAAATAGTAACTTACGATTATGACTGAAACTTCATACTGCGCATGCGCAAATGACCATGCAATGAGCGATAAGACTGATGCATGCACCACAGGATTTGCCAGTTGTTGTTTGCCTAATTGGTTAGCGATAAATTTTGTGAGTTTGGCCTTGAACTGAACTTGACCCTGACGTGATGGAACCAAACGGACAATGGATTCGAATTCAGCGACCCCGAAATTAGAAGACCCACCTAGTCTAGTCCGTGTTGCAAGAGTTTAGATTTTGTCGTCCTGTGTATTTATTACCCTAAACACTCAGTGTCGGCGAGGATTGCGTGGAGTTCATGAGTACTTCTTATCTGTAATTTTGGAATTCTCCCTAATTTACTCCTTCTTCCACCCCCTTCGCCCCACCTCTTTCTCCAGTAATTAAATAATTCCACACAGTGGAAAAATTTGTTCCCCCGACCCTGCTAAACATTCCGAATTAATAAAATATGAGCAAAGTCGATGACATGAATTTTTGCTTTTTAATTTTTACGATACATTAAAATATTTAATTCTTTGTAGAAGATAAGAACAAACATTGTATATCTCCTGCTACGTAATTACAGAAGTAGATTTAGGATCGTGCACGGGGTTCGCGCACACGAACCTGTACAGGAAATGTCAACATTTCCTGCCCAGCCGCTCCAGACGCCCTGTGAAAAAGGCTTATTTTGTGCGTTAATTGATACCTAAAGTTTGACTTGTGGTGGGAAGACTTGAACAAGTTTTCAGTTACACTCATGTAAAATTCGATAAAAGTATGCAATGCAATAAACAACACTGAAATATAATGCGCAAAAGTCTTGTGCATAATCATGAATTTACGTAGAATTTGGAATTCACTTTTTTTAAACTCATGTAAGTTTTTTTGCAATCGTTTTTTTTTTAGCCAAGTCTCCCCACTTCGGGGAGACTTGACCAAGTGAATTAATTTTTTTTGAAGACCGTGATAATAAATGTATCAAGGCTTACAATTGTTTATAATTTTGTTTATTTGTTACAAAATTATGTTAATATTTAAAGAAGTAATTCAGAACATATCGTGCGTTATTTGGCTTAAAATTTTCATTTTCGTTTGTTTTCTTGAATTTGAAAAATGCTATATCTCTGATAATTTTCTTTGTGTCAAAAAAGTCATAATGATAAATTGTTTAAATTTCCGTGTACTACGAATATCCGTACATAGAATTTTTAAGTCTTTAAAAAAAATGGGCTTAAAAAGTTTTAAAATGCTCTATATTTTACATTTTCATCCAAAATAGCTGGCTAACGAACTTGATCTTCTGTTTCCGATTAATTATTTCAAAATTTATCGTGCTCAGGAATATTATGTCATACTTACTATTATTTTTTTTTCAAAATTCATCTCGGGTTAAAAAGAACCCGGTTTTCCATCATAGCTACGGACTAAGTCAAGTGACTGATGTGATGAGGACGTAATTAGTTAATTTAGTACGTTGTATGAAATAATTTGCGATTATATTTTAGGTACAAAACTAGGAAAATTTTATGTTTTACTTAGCAGGCGATTTTAATTATGATACATATAACAGAACTGTTTAAAGAATTTGTATTTAGGTCCAGGCATGTTCATATTTCCTTTAAAAAATTGCACATACATACACTTACCCTTACACATATCGTTTTTACATACCAAGGGTTCATTAATATAAGAAAAAGTGCCATCGTTAACAAAAAATCAGTTATATTATTATTGATCGCGCAAACCAAATATTTTAATCCTTTATTTACAGAAATGTTATATTAATAAATATATTTCTTATTCATTGATAATATTATAGGGGTGGATGACACGTAATTTAGGTGTTATTTAGAATAACACTGATGATTCTTAATATAATTTAATATCAAAACAAGATATTTGCAGCAACATAGTCCAAGATCTTAAAATACATATATGTCATATGACGAAGCATTCTAGGGGTAGATTTTCTAAATAATGGTACTCTATAGGGTAACTGTTTTTACAACTCAAGCTAATATTGTCATACAGAATCAATTAAAACAATTTTGTGTAAAAACAATAAAACAAAAAACAATGTTACCTCTTAAAACACTAAAAGACTCAAAAATGTAGAAGGGGTGACTTCAAGCCCTAAACTTAAACGTTTGCCCAAATTTTTTATATTTCTTTCATTCCTTTTTTTTCTCGCATTACGATGTCCGGTCGATTGGCTCGGATTTAATGATCCATCTGGATAGTAATATCCCAATATAAGATGTATTCTTCGGTTTCTAAAACGGACATTGGAATTTATCTATAGAAAGGCATCCATTCTATTAAGAGTCCTAGGTTTAAGGCAAGTTGTTGGTTTCTAATGCCCACCACATCATTATGCCTGTACTGTATCGCAACAACGAATCGTTCCGTTTCCGGATACAGGAAGCCCTTTCTCAGCCAAATAATGAATGCGTCACTATCCACTTCATGTTGATCTAACGTTTTGGGGTGCTCGCCATTGATGGCTTTCTGTCTCCATTGCGTTTATAATTCCTCTATGGTTTCTGCCCTGATATTCAAGGCCTCCTCGGAGGACTGTAGAAATGTGACGCACACAGTTTCCTAACATCTACGATGCCCCTACCTCCTCTATGTCGTGGTAGAACTATTCTTTCAATCGCCGAATTACTGTGGTGCATTCGGTTCTTCGTCATTTCTACGCTGATGATTCTGTTTAATCGTTCGAGGTCGGTGTTCGACCATTTGATGAGCCCAAAGGAGTACGTGAGGACAGGGATGGCAGAACCAATCTGAGTCTTGTAGTGAAGGCAGTCATTAGGTTTTTCTTAACTATTGTATGCTGAATACCCTTAGATTCGAGAATACCCAGGTATTTATATAACTCTCCCTCAGCCATTGCCTCGATGTCATTCTTGAAATTTTTCTCTAGCTTTGCGGTCCCTAATTCTCCTCTGGTTAAATGCACTGTTCTGCATTTATCTAGTCCGAACTCCATGTGGATATCATTGGAAAACTGCTTTGTGACATCGATCACTTGCTGCAGTTTTTCGTCCGAACTAGCGTATAGCTTCAGGTGATCCATACGTTATCATGTATTCGGAACCCATGAGACATGCTATTTAGTGTTTTGCTTAGTGGGTTCAACGTTAAACAGAACCATAATACACTGAAGGTGTCTCCTTGGAATATAACCGTCGTAATGCGTATTGATCTAGTTATCCTATAATGTCTATGATCAAAATTCTTGATTCTGGTACCTTAAAGCATCATCGCACGTTTTAGGAAGTCAATGATGCGTGGGAAAATTTTGTATATTTTCAGGACTTCAAGCAAATAGGCATGTGGTACGGAAGGAAACGCTTGCTTGTAGTCAATGTATGCCACGTGCAAGTTTCTTTGATGTTGACGAGCTTGCGTCATGGCAACAGCGTCTATGGTGACTAGATCTTTACTGCCTCGCTGGTTTTTACAACATGCTTTTTGTTCTTCTGTAAGGATGCCATTCTCGTCGCAGCGAGAATATACCTGGTCTGCTATAATAGCTGTAAGACATTTATACATTATTGGAAGACAGGCTATCGGTCGAAAATCAGATTGATTTTAAGCATCTGGTTTTTTAGGCAACATATATCTAGGTGGTATTCTGGAGCATAAAGCCTGGCATCAGGTTTGGTTGTTCGATGATCTTCTGAAAACACCGTGCCAACGCAGGATGCACACTAGTCAGGTACTTGTACCAGAAGTTGTGCACCATGTCCGGACCTGGAGCTTTCCAGTTACTTGTTCTTTTCAAAACCGTTGAAACATCTAAAGCTGTGATGTTATTCAGCTCCATTTCAGGGTTATTGCTGGCTCTTGCCTTCTCTAGTTAAAACCACGCAGAGTTTAAATTGCTTTTGTCAGTTTTCCCCCAAACACGTGACCAATAGTTAGTGATGTGTTCCAGTTGAGGCACTTTAAAGTCTTGCTGGTTTGTATGCTTTACACTCAGTTAACGATAGAACCTTCTTTCATCTGCCTGAAAGGTTTGATTTTGTTGCCTTCTTGCACTACTTTTCTTTTAATGACGCAGTCTAGCAGTAATAACATCAAGTCTTTGCTGTTGAGCGTCTATAATCTCATCCAATATTGCTGGTGTAAATGTCTCGATGTACCGAGGGTGGATGATTTTAGTAACATGATGTATCAGCTTTATGGTTCTATTTCCTTTTTTTATATTGAGTCAGTCGACCCAATTTGCACCTTACTTTGCTGACATCCATATCCAACCTGATCTTCCATGGTGGATATCCCTTCCTTCCTGGAGCAAAGACTGCATTTGTAGGCCTATTTCTGTGGCCCCGCGTTCTAACGGTTGCCACATCTGTACAGTATAAAAGAGTTTGCACTTCTAACGAAGTTTGTGTTGCATTCAAATACATAGGTAAAACTTTGCTGTTCAGGGGTTCCATTAGTGCACGCAGAGCATTTGTGATATTCATCTTGGGCGGAGAATGTCTTTGTGTTGGTTCTACATGTCTGAACTCTCGTAACGCATGACCAAAATTCCTTTTAAGGTCCTGTAGTTTTCCTGGGATTTCGCTGTTCAGATCATCGTTAATAATGTCCGGATGTGTTTATAGTGGATCCGGTACTTCATGTTCATTATTCCTAGTACCTATGCCTCCAGCTTCAATCAGGTCTTCGTTGTCCACATCTTCCAAGGGAAGTTCATCAATAGGAAGCTGCTGTTCCACTTCCATTTCGATGGCAGCTATTTCGACAGCCGAAAGCAATCTGTTTACAGAATATGAGCGTTTTTGATCTACTAGATTCTGCTTTTTTATTCTTGTGGCCAGTTCTGGGTACTTAACTAAGAAGAGTCGATGATGTTCTCTTCTTACATTTTGCCCGCTTTTCTTTGCCAAAAAATAAAAGCGCATTATATCTCTGTTCATATGGTACATTCATTTGAATCACCTTCTTGGTTGTTGAACCTCTGTTTCTGGCTCTGGTTGTATCAGGCCATCTACCTCTAAAGGATGTGGCGGTGCTGGATCATCACCAGGTTGAGGAAGAACATCAATTACCGCTGCTTGCTCGTGTCACGCGGCTTCCTCTAACTGATGCTCATTGCCGTCGTTTTTCCACGTCAAATCAACCTGTTCTTTAATCTCCATTGCTCTATCTTCTCAGATATGTAGATTAGTCCTGATGTCCTGTACCTTAGCGATAAGATCTCTTAGTGCAACTTTTTGTATTTAAGGATACTTTGCAGCAAATTTCGTTCTAAAATTGTATCCTTTTTCGCATGGGGTTTCAAACTTCGCACTTTCATAATAGAGACGCACCATTTTTTCATTCATTGTGGTATCCCACTTGATGCTCTCCCACGGTATTTCTGTTGAGGTGGTTGGCTGCAAATAGCTAACGCTAGCCAAAGCATCCTCAACAGGCACAGTTGATGCTTCACTGCTTACTGTATGTCACAGATATTCTTGCTGGCCAATTGTTTGATTAGTAAGATCTGCCTGACCATCTCGCAGCTCACCATCACCACCGTCCCGCATGCTGTGGCCCCCAGCGGTGGCTCCAGGGGCGTCCCGGCGATCCTCTTGAAGCGTCAAGCGTTTCAAAATTTTCAAAAGACTCTTCATTAAAATGTATGGGTTTTGGCGTTCCTCTTAGTCACATTCCTCTTCGTTCTCTGCCTGTCTGGCATGGAAAACGATGTCGGTGGCAATGCTACAGCCAACATATCCGTCAAATTCATGAGAGGAAAGCTCAAGCCCTACCGCGACGTCACGGACGTATTATTGTAATGAAATCAAGTGATATGATAAGAGCATGTGTCCTGAAATATTGGGCAAAGCCTGCGCTTTACCCCATCATGCACGCACTGGGTTGCAGTCAAGTGCAGTCAAGTTATTATGATGATGAGAAGTTGTAGGCTCCGGAAGGTACGATCATGGTTCCTTAAAGTAAGCAATCCCGACGCAACTGGAACGTGTACGTCATCCTCTTCTGCACCTTTTGTCCTAGAAGATAAGCAAGAGCGGGAAATTTACGCCTCTTTCGAGGAAGTAAAGAGTTTAAGGTTTTCCATGTACAAAAGGTGGTTGACTTTATATTCTCTTCTGTTCGGCGGGCCACATAGGTATCCAGAGCTTTTTCATCGGAGCACAATAGATAGAGGCAAGAGGAAGATGTAGAAAAGTATCGGACTTAGAGAATCTTCTTGGAAGACCCCCTCTTATGTGTGATATAGCTGGTAGTCACTTGTCTTTTGTCAGATGTTATGACTAATCTTGTCCGCCACAAGAGCATAAGCTCTTTTATGCATCTCACTATTTTTGGATGCACCTCCAGTCAATCCAAGCCTTGGACAGATTGCGTCGATACCTGAGCCAGTCTTGGGTAACACACCTGTCTATTAACAGGTTCTCCCTGCAACCTGCCAGCCCTCTCTTGCATCCACTTTGTTTTACTATAGCACTTCATGCCGACTCGATAGATGTTAATATCCCCTCTTTGAGGATGTCAGTGAATAGCTTGTAGCTGGTGTTTAAACAAGCTATGGGCCTGTAGTTCTTTGGACTTGACAAATCTCCGGTCTTAGGGATCAATACCTTGCGTCCTTCTACAAGCCACTGCAGCAGTAATTAGTGGACACTCTTCGTCTATACCATGTAACCTTTGCCTTTGGCAAATGTTTAGAAAGAGTGATATATCTGAAGCGTCTTCATTTAGCTGATAAGTATCTCCATATACTCCATATACTTACGAACCGCTAGCAAACCTCAGTGGATTAGTTCTTATACATTTTCTGATATTGCATTGCTTGGCTGGAAAATATAATTTTTTATTTAAAAAAAAAATGCATTTTCGATCAATAAGTCTACAACCGTTGGACAAAAATAGCTGGCTAGCGAACTCTTCCTCCGTTAGGCCTTAAAAAAATGTTCCCTGCCACCGGAAGAAAGAACTTTAACTGAAGTTTTAGTTGTAAAATTTGTTATAATTTTCGAAACACTACTCTTCAAATACCTTTGTCGTAATGGATGATGTAATATTCATCATTAACATAGTCGATTAAGAAAATCAATACATGTAGGAAGAAGTATTAAGCAGTGTAAAAAGTAATTGGACTTTTTGCTATTGAGCATGGCATAAATCGTTGGATATTTTCTTAATATAAATATAATCCTTTTATGAATGCTTCATGAAATTAGAGCCATTTGCGTCACATTTGTAAGCTGGATTGCACAGATCTTTATCAGATATTAATTTAAATTGTCGATACATAACATATTTCCTGGTGTAGGAAAGTAAAATTTTAAAGTAAGTAAACTGAATTGTTGGGTACCATTGAATAGTTTGATACAATTTTGAACTATAAAATTAGCACGCGGCTTGCTTCGCTCGCAAGTCTGAGCGCGCCTATGGCGTGCACCTGTTGGATCTCGCGCTTGGCGCTCGATGATATGTTTATCTCATGCTTCGCGCTCGATAATGTATTCACCTCGCACTACGCGCTGGGAGACATTTGCCTGACGCTTTAAGCTCGGTTTCTCTAGGTTTTCGCACTTCGTGTGTTCGCTATTGCGCACTTCGTGGGCTAATACTCTCTTAGTAAGCTTCATTCTTATGACCTGCTTTTGTTTTAATTATGGCAACTTTACATAAATAAAAAACCTAATTTACTTCAGGTTCTATTGACCTTAAGGAACACATTCTTATCAAGGCACTCGTGCTTCGCGCTCGATATTTCGTTTAAAAATCATGTAAACCTCGCGCTTCACGCTCGTTTCTGTTCAGCGTATAATAGAAATCCAAAAGTTTGAGCGTCTCCATTCGTCGCCTGAAGCTCGACCTTTACGTTTACTGTGTTTATGCATTTCGTCAATCAAAGTTTCAGTCCATTCCGAGGATACCCTAGTAGCAAGGTAACTACAGACTGGCGCCAGCTGGGCGCCAGAAAAAGAAGAATCTGCTTGTAGCCTGGCGCCCGGCTACTTCCTCTTTGGCATGCTGTTCTGGCGCCAGAGTCTGGTATAGCAGATCCTGGCCCAGACTGGTCATGATACACACCAGACAGAATTAAAATAACATAAAATGGTACTAAATAGGTTTCTGTAATAGTTTTACACTATATTTCAGCCCTTGCTAGGAGAATATACTGCGGAGACATCACTACATTTCAGGCGAGACAGACTGACATATTACAAACATAACCCCATGTCGTATAAGCTTATTGCATGTTTGGGGATTCTTATGAATCGTTCAGATTTCCGATTGCCAGATTTTCAATTTTATTAATTAATTTCTACATTAATTACTAGTATTTAAATTAAATACTGGAATCTGGTTCCCTTATTCACCAGATTCTGTTCATCATCTGGTCTGATCATTTCTCCCGCCAGTCTGGTCGACTAGAGGGAGCAGATGCTGAGTCAAACTCTGGCCTCTGTCATACAAGCCAGACGTTGCTACTAGGGTATTTGATTGTTTGCATTATTCATTGTTTAGATTGTAACAAAACTACCACCTTTATGCGCGAAATTTGTTTTGCGAGTCGAAATCATGTCCAAGTTTAGTAGTGATTCGACGTATGGTTGATGTTTTATGCTGAGAAGGTCACCAGCCTTCAGCAGCGTTGTATTAGATAGGAGTTCATATGTTCCCATCTGACAATGAAGTAAGCAAAGATTTGATGAGAATGTGCCCACTAATCGGGCAGATTTTTTCACTGTTAATGTTATTTTTTACGAATAAAACAAAAACTACACATCCTATCAAGAAGTGACCAATAACAAAGGACCCCGCAGCAAATGTATGTGAAAATGGATTTCGGTGGATTTGGCTGGAACTTGGTATATATGTATATTATAAGGGCCTCATAAATGATCCGGTAGAAAAATTAAGAAAAATGGACAGTTTTTGCGCTATAGAGAGCTAAGCGCTCAATTTCGTGCAAACAATGAATTCCCATATATGCTGCAAGGGGAGAGACGACGGCAGAGTGTGTTCAGTAACAAACGCGAGTTTGATAATGATCTATTTAGCGCGCATCCCAAAACTGGCTAACGCTTAGAGCTCAAGATTTTAATTTAATTAAACGTCACTGCTATAACGTTGAAAATGGTGCCCCGGTAAGATCAATATCGAATAAGGTTAATATTACCATAATATACTTCGCGCGCTAGTCTAACCGACCGAACGCTAAGCGCTGGAGATGTAGTCTAAAATTAGAAACATGCTTCCCTAAGCGCAGATAATGTGGCAACCTCCGGTCGAAAGAAAGCAAGGTTATTCTAAAGATCTATATCGCGTGCTTCTAAAAACATCTTAACGCTAAGCGCTCAAGATTTTTATTTATTAAAACGTCACTGCTATAACGTTCAAAACGGTGCCCCGGTGAGATGAATATCAAATGAGGTTCATATTACAATGATATACATCGCGCGCTGGTCTAACCGACCGAAAGCTAAGCGCTCGAGATGTAGTCTAAAATTCCAACTGTTTCAAAACTTACATAAATAACTAAGTTCTTAACAATTTTTATTAACTGTCTGAAATATATATTATATATATAATAAAAAAAAATATATTTTTTTGTATAAAATTTTCTTCAGCGAAACAGATCCTTGTCCACTAAGTTTGAAGTTGCTTCTAATTAAGTTTGTTAATTAGTAAATACTACATAGAGTCAATTTAGTCTAATTGGTAAGGGCATCATCCACATTTCTTCATCAGTCGTGTGTCCGCCGTTGAAAATGTACCCTATAAAATTATTTGGTAATTCTCGGCACATGCGTGTACCCAGTGGGACGTTCCTGGAACGTTCCAAAAGGGTGGACATTTTACACGTTTCGGGACGTGGCTGAAACGTTCTTAAGGTGTCCGTCAAACGTTTCAGGGACTTTCCGTGCTATTAGGGATGAAACTGTACTTCGGACTTGGCTAGTAGGCATAGAGATGGCAGAATTTCATATAGGCTCCATGATTGCGGGATGCTTTATAACCCTGCTATAATTTTTTATTAATTCCGAAATATTAAGAAGTATTTCAAATTTAAAAAACAGCGTGCCGATGCAATTGCAACCTTAATAATTCCTGGTTTCATATTTTCTGCCAAGGTTAGACCTGTATGCCATTCTAGGTCCAGTCGCTTTCTATTTTGCAACTTGCGTAGAACTTTCCGCTGATTCCGAAAATCAAGGGTGATTCTTTGACGTATGGTCCAGTTTTGAGACTGGACTTAATGGAGAAAATGAACAATTATAGCGAAAATTTAAAAAAATTTAAACGCACCATTTTCTACATGAATTTTCTCTTCATTCAAATGTATTTGTATCCCAAGTTAATGCGAATACTTAAATACGTCAACTTTAATGAAATTATTTGCACTGTTAAAAATGTTTGGAATTCTACAACACTTCTACAATGCAAGCGTAAGGTAAAATTGCAAACACGGTAATGGAATGACGAAATTGCAATACGTGTATTGTAAGTCTTGTCAATCGTGAAGTCACCGTCAAGCATTCCAATACAAACTGAAAAAATGGTTAGTTGTAACACGAAGCTCTTTACTAGTAGAGATGGTATTAGCTGCGACAACTACTTCGATGGTAAAAATAACTAACCTGTTTAGTGCGGCAACAAGTCGCCGTTACTAATCCTACGTAGGTTATATTAGTAACGATATTAACATAAATATAATATATAATCAAAAAATAAGGTTAAAAAACCACCGCCGGGTCTCACTGGGAGCAACTGTCATATAAAAAATGACACCGGCTTCCAGTGGGACCGCGGTAAATCACATTCATGGCCACATCTCACAACCGTGAGATGGGTGGTCACAGGACACGATGAAATCACAACGACAGGCCGACGAGACCTTCGTGTGTTTTAAGCACACGAAGCGATCCAAGGATGACAGCTTTCTGCATCCATTTGGCAAGTACCTTGGCATATTTTTGGCACTCGGGTATGGCTTTAAGGTTACGAACCAGTGATAGTTTCGGACCTCCGAGAGCACCTATCACAAGGACAATTACTTGTGCCGAATAATTTGGGTACAGTCTTTGCAGCTCCCTTTTAAGGTCTTGCTACTTTTTCCTTTTCTTTCTCCTTGGCAGTGATGTTGTATTCGGACGGGGCCGAGAATTCGATCCCGAATATAGTTCGTTTCTCGAAGTCTTGGAGAACAATGTCGGGCCTCGAGTGTGCAACGGAGACTGCTGTTCAAAAATCGTAGTTCCAGAAAATTTGGCACGTCTTGTCTTGGACAATTGACTCTATTCTATATATTTATTTGTAGGGGGGGGGGGCAGGGTGACTTTTGCAAATAATGCTCGTGTTCTTTGATTTTCATATTAGTTTTGTCACATAAACTAGCTTTCTTGAGTATCAAAGAAAGCTATTTTACGTAAAAAAACTAACATGAAAATGTACAAAGACGAGCATCAGTTGCAAGAGTCACTGTGCCCCGCAGTGACACCATACCCCACTTTCCCCTATATTGGTTGGAACGTTTCAGTGGAACGATCCCAAGGTGCCCGCGGAATGTTCAAGAGATATATACAAATATATATATATATATGTTTCGGGTTTGATTCCTTAGGAATTGAACCGAAGGGCCTATGACAAAGCCGCCGAACGCGTCCTCGGGTTGCAGATAGAGGGTCCCTGTACCAAGGGTTCCTGCTGAATATGGTTACAATCATTAATAAGCAGTCTCAAACGGTGACTCTGGGATACCGGGCGAACCCTT
>CAKNWU010308711.1:0-10479 GCA_932072015.1 Andricus quercustozae
AATTTGACATTTCACTCCATTAACTTAGAGCCGGACTCTCTCTCACGAAAGGGCTCAGCACTTGTTTTGAGAAAATAAATAAATATTTATTTATTTATTAAATCTCAATGGTTGTTCCTCTAGCTTAGAGCCGTACTCTCTCCCATGAGAGGGCCCAGCACTTGTTTTAATCAAATAAATATGCATTTAATCATTAAATCTAACCGATCGCCCCTTTAGCTTAGAGCCGGGCTCTGTCCCACGATAGGGCCTAGCACTTGCTTTTAAGCAAATAAATATTCATTTATTTATTAAATATAAGCGATCGCCCCCTTAGCTTTGAGCCGGACTCTCTTCCAAGAGAGGGCCCAGCTCTTGTTTTAAGCAAATAAATATTCATTAAGTCGGTCTAACCGATCGCCCCTTTAACCTAGAGCCGGACTCTCTCCCACGAGAGGGTCCAGAGCGTGTTTTGAGCAGTTAACTATTCATTTATTAAATATGAGCGATCGCCCCTTTAGCTCAGAGCCGGACTCTCTCCCACGAGAGGGCCCAGTACGGGTTATCTCATGATGAATAAGGCTTAAATGCGGCCCTTATTTCCACCCCAGGTAGAAAAACCTAGGAAGAAGAATGAGAAGAAAAGGAGCCAGCAACCACGTTGGGCGGAGAGAAGCCGGCGAGCAGTCGCAGATCGGTTGCCAATCCATGGCGGTACGTGCCATTTCCCCCAAAGCGCCGTCACAAGAAGAATCAAAAGGTCAAAACACCTGACCCTTCTAAACCTTCTATCACTATGCCTAGAGTTTCCTTCCATTCATGAATTCCTCTGGATATGGCCATTCATCTCATCGAGAACCCCACTTCTCAGGACACGGCCTTGAATATCCCTCAAGAAACAGTACGGCGACAGACTGTGGAGGAAGAAGACGTTCTGACTCTACGGGCTTCGCTCATTGAGTTTATACCAGAGAAGATTCCTTCCCCTATTAAGGCGGATATGTCCCCAACGATCCATCAACCCGCCAGTCCGAGCATTTTTGGACAACGCTATATAACGCGGACATTTCAAGAACTACGGGTCACGCTGACAAGGCAAGACGCGGGTGATCCTTTAAGGGATCCCGAACGTCGCTCATGCCCCGAGTTTATGGGGCCACAAAGTTAAGGACCCCTAACAAGTGCTCTCCAGGGAAGAGGCCAGTCCTAGCCCAAGTATATGGAAGGATAAAAAACCCTCCGCCTTCCTTGATACCAACCCTTCGGGGTTTCACGAGTCCCCAACAAAGCAACGGAGTCCGAGACAACTAAAATCGGTAGTCCTTCGACTGCCCAAGAAAAACCAGCCCTGCCGCAGCCTCTTCAGAGACGAGGCAGAAAGACGCCCTCATCACTAATTAACCGCGAACCACACTCAATAAATATAATATCCTTCTCCGTCGACATATGTTCTGAGAAAAGAGGACAACATAATCCAATATATGTATTAAGCTGATCTTGTCTGTTATTCATTTTCCCCTCTCTGTCTAACCATTTATAGTACCTTTTGATATATATGAATGAGTCTTAATATTCTAGGAACACGTATTCTTCGAAATTTTCCAAGGAAAGTACCACCATCGGGATAGAGATATTTAGACTCCCTTTCAATCTGTAAAAGTGAACAAATTTAATATACATAAATGCCGGAAAGCAGCCACTGTTACTAAATAAATAATAGTTTAAGGGAACCATAACATTAATAACAATATTTAATTTCATGTACTCATCAATTCACCTTCGTAGCCCTTGAATTTTGGATATTTATCCAATATGGAGGTAATTGTCATCAAATTCGAAGTGTCTTCCGGACACAATATTTCTTTGATTAGATTAGGCCTGATTTTGAACATTATTGAGAAGATTTCTCTTCTGTTTTCCTCCGTCGCACGTATATATTTGACTGCGTGAGTCTGAAACACAAAATTTATGTATGCTAATTTTTATGTCACGACGAGAGAATATAAATTATAAGAATATCTCTAACCTTCTGGTTCCACTCTTCGATGGAAAGAGGTATCCCTTCAGAATAAAAAAGAGGCTTTAATCTTTTTGTTATCTGCTTCGAAGGAAATGAAGGCCTTTTTTTGTGGGCAGGATTCAAAATTTCTCTGAAGGTTTTGAATCGAAATACCAGAACCCCATGTTCGTTGTTTTATCTTAAAATCGATTCTGCAATAGGAATCATATTTTTTAAATTAAGAAAGAGGTCATCTCAGGAAAGTAAAACAGTAATTAACGAGAAGAAAAATTTCCACATACATAACTGTTCGCATAAAAATCACTCTGCAGCTTGGGAAAGGCACTTACAATTTCTCTAGCAGCATCCTCTTTGGGGTCAAAAGAGGAACTCCAAGAGTTGGAGCCAACCGATTTTGACTGTTATTTGGAGCGAAAATATAACTCCAACGGAGGGAGTGAAGCTTCTGACTCCAACGGACAGACATTATGACTCCAGCAAAGTTGATATAGCAGTCGCTCCAGAGTTGGAGTTACATTTTCTAAGGTGTCACAGCTCATAAACGTTTCAGACATGTTACATGCTTGCGACTTCCGAAGATTCCATCGTGAAAGATGCAAAATTTGTTCGAAGTCGCTGAACACCATCATAACTCAAACTGACATCTGAATGATTCAAGCTGTTAACAAGCTCTTTGTTTTTACAACACCCATTTACGGATACGGTGGTCACGACGAGCAAATGCGTTCGTTTTCAACCTGCGCTCCGTTTACTAAGCAATATAATATTTGGAAGATGGAGTACGCTTTCAATTTTTTACTACGCGAAAACGTTGACGTGCTTTCTTTATTTCGCAGTCTTCTAGGTTCACTTGTATTTTGTGAATATAAGAGAAAATTGCATTAAAATGTGAGATACCTTCACCTGCAACATTCTCACCTCCGAGACATTCAAGCTGGGATGCTCTATGAAATCGATGACAAGCACGTTAATGCGATTTTAAGCATATACTATATGATAAAGCGGATTTTCCTTAATTACATATTCCACACTTTTCAAATGTCATACTCTTTTCAGAGTGTCTTCACTCAAGTGTGGAATAATGTTTGAAAACGTTGTTGCTCTCGCAACAGTGGAAATGCGAAATGTATTTCCATCTTTCCGAAAACGTCCACAAATAACGCATGCATTATTTGTACAATCTTCTTCTTCCGGTACATCATTTCCCTGCAGATCATTTTCTATTTCGTCCTCTGCCTGCATAATTATCTCATCGTTGTCAGTCGATGCTGTTCTTTCCAAATCATTTTTTGCATTTAATCGTCTTCGCTTCGCTGCAGCCAATGCGGCTTCTTCGACACTCCAACCCAGTGTATATTTTTCTGCACATCGTACACTTCGGCTTAAATGATATCGAGACTCAAATTCTTCGTCGTTTAAAAGTGTGATACGATTATAAACATCGTCTTTTTTAAGATTCGCTACTGCCAAAATTTTCGCGCGACCATTTTCTGTTGAGGAAGTAGCAACAGAGCTGCGACATTGACAGATTATAGACAAATTGAAATCAATTTGAACACTGCGTTTTACAGGCACACCACGAACTGCCATTTTTGCACTGAAATCCGCATACGAGACTGAACACTCGAATCGTTTTTATTTATGAATATATTCAATCGGACAATATTTGAAGCCGAAATATGCTGTTACCTGTTTAACTTTCAAGTAAAGACTGATCAGTTGAAAACGAAATTTTGATGAAAGAGGTGCATTTTATAACGTCATAACTGCAAATCGTGAGTCACGGCAAATCTTGCTGTTTTCCTCCGATCTGAAATCGCTTTTCAGGTCGATTGTGAAAAGCAATTACCCGGCCCCAGTAGTTCATAACTTCTGTCCTCTCAAATTTGACCATTTCTACCTATTTTTCAGGCCGAAATATTCGTTTCCAGTCTTTTTCAAATACTTACCTTATGGAAAAAGAGTTTCCTTAAAATAGCTCCTTTCGTGCATATTCTAATTAAAGCGGTAACAGGAAAAATTTAAGGGGGAGATATTTTGAGTACAATAAAGAAAGAAAATGTATTTATAAGCTTTTATCTGTCACGAGTTACGATCATGGCACTTTTGAGCCTTTTCATTGGAAAGGCTTTGCATGTACTCGAAAATGTACTGCGACCAAAGTTGAGCATTTTGTGGCACATATGCATCTGCAGCTGTGGCGTTGCAACCATGTGTTCATTTTTCGTTAACAAACAATGAATGTCAAAAATGAATGTAGAAAAAATAATAAATAAACTGTTCTTACATTATTTATTCATTATATATAATGTTATTAATCAAATTTCCTTACAACGTTTTTGTATTTTCCTATATGTTAATTATGGGAAAAAAGAAATGATTTTTAATTTAGTTGTGTTGCAGCAAGCTGTGATACAGCTTCAACGTGCCCCCGTAACCCTTGCACAATGTTTCTGGCGCCTACGCCTTTGGGTCTGTGGCGTTGCAACCATGTGCGCGCCTCTGCCCGCACCCCTGACAACCGCTGCCCCTGACAACTTTTTATTTTATACTTTCTCAAGTTTCTTTCCTCTGCCGCGACGACGACTTTTGCTTGCCAAGCACTGTTCACGTGATAATTCGGAAAATGCTAATGCAAACTAAAAACGTGATCTCATGACGCAGAACATATTAGGTATTAGTAACATCATACTTTAAAGTATATAGAGATTCGATGAATTTATTCAGAAGAGAATTAATCACTAGAAATTCACAGGTTACTGAGATGCAGACCCGCGTCATCCTGTGGATATAGCAGAACCGAGAAACTTTCTGCTGTGGCCTCGGTGGCGTAATTGGTTAACAATCCACTCGTGAGTAGTAACGTTCTCGGTTCAAATCCGGACCGTGGCAGATTTTTTTAGAAATTAATTATTTAAGCACCCTGCTCGAAACAATAACATCATACTTTAAATTATAAACAGATTCGGTGAATTTATTCAGATTAGAATTAATCACTAGAAATTCACAGGTTACTGAAAATTATTTGACGAGTAATCGACAAAAATTTAACATCAGAAATTAATTAATTAATTACCCTGGTCGACACAATAACATAATACTTTAAGTTGAAGGAGAAGGACGGGTACCCTATCGTCGAATTTTACCGACCACAAAAAACTCGCCTTGCGTACCCATGGAGCCTCGAAAGCCGACCGCCGGTGTACCGCAACGAAGAAGAAAGGAGTTTCATTCTTAATAAATTTATCGCGTCCATGACTTCCTTTCTCTTTACTTCCCTTCCATTCCGAGACGAAGGCCTAAAAAAGTGAGTAATCGAACCCTCAAGGATTGGACCAGCGGCCGAAGAGCAAAGGGATGGACGGATTTCAAGCGTGGAAGGCTCTCATGAGCGGAAACCAACCAGCCAGAAGAACCTCCCAAAAGGAATGCAATGACTTGACGCTTGGCTACTGAGGACACAGGGCAGCATCTAGTTGGAGCCTCTTCCTAATCCTAGACCGTCTCCTAAACGGTCAGCCTAAATTCCATTCCACTTCAAATCCTTCATCGCCGATTTATTCTCTCCTTATCTTCTCTCCCCCTCCCACAAACAATATCATTCTTCCTTGACCTCTTTCGCTCCTTCATACCACTCAATCCCCATCCAACCATCTTGAGTTTCCTTCCATAAAACCGCCATCTTGGTTTTCCCTACACTAAACCGCCATCTTGGGTTTCCCTCCACTAAACCGTCATCTTGGTTTTGCCTCCATTAAACCACCATCTTAGTTCTGCCTCCATTAAAACGCCATCGCCCCCGCCACCAACGAGGTTCATTGTGCAAAACTAATCGTAGGTGGCAGCATCGAGCCCAGTACTAGACCCTCTGTCGATGAGAGACGAAAAAAATATTGTGCTTGAAGTACGGTTGCTTATAACTAAATATATGAGGATGAATAATCTTTAAATATATGCTTAGTGCTTATATGCGAAGGTGATTTATACTTTTAGTGGAAATTATACATACATTGGGATATATGGTAAACCTAACCTCACTTTGCATGTGACAGTCAGAAAAGGATTTCTCAACCTTTTACAAATGCTATATGATAAATATTGATAAAAAAGTTTTAAATATATATTTTTTTATCTTTAAAAGATATAAATGGCACTTTATACTCATTAATAACATTTATTTGATTGAAATTCGTATCTCATTGACAGAGGGTCTAGTACTCGGCTCGGTGCTGCCACCTAAGATTCGTTTTGAATCATGAACCTCATACGAATCTGAGACTACTTTCTCTCCAACACATGGGGTTTTCCCTAGACGCGGAAAATTCCGTATAAAATCAGCTTTATCGGTATGAAATAATCCTTGTTATTCAAATCGTTTGAAAAAAGATCAGGCATGATATTTTTATGTATTTTGGGGCGCTTAACACGAATCTGAGACTAATTTCCCGCCATCACATCGGTGTTTTCCCTAGGCGCCGAAAATTCCCTAGAAAAACAGCTTTTTCGTGTATTTAATTGCCCTTATTTTTGAAATCGTCTGTAAACAGGTCGGAGTATAATATCTTTATATATTTTGGTTCGCTAAATAGGAATATGACGTTAGTTTACCCTAATCTCGTCAGGCTTTAACACTAGAAGCGAAAAATTCCCTAGAAAATCATTGAATTCATCTGGAAGGCGGCCCGAAAATCATATCTTGATGTATTCTCGGGTGTTGAATACGAAGCTGAACTTGGTTCTTCCTCAGCAGGTCAGGCCTTTCCCCTAGATACGATAAATTTCCTATGAACACAATTCTCGTGGGTATAACGTCACCCTTATTACATTGAACACCATACATATAATGTAGCCAGGTTTTAGTAGGAGTAAATCGAATCTGAGTTATCCTTCATTAGCTCAAGTTGCTCCAGCAGGATTTGAGAGGAGGGAACTAAACCAACTTCAAAATTTTTTCTTGTTGATGGACACACTAAAACAGACATGCCCAACCCGGGGAAATTCCCTTCGGGACCACATGTTCCGCTTCCACCTCTTATTCTCCTGGAGAGCGGGAGTGGTGGCAGGCGCGTCCGAGAATCTCTACTCTGTGACGTACGTCGTACGATGCACCGTAGATACCAGGCTCGGTCAACTCCCGTGTATAGAAATGGCGAAAAGTAGCGCCATCTGCGATCAGCCAGAGAACTACAGACGCGTGCATGTGTTGGTCTTTATATATGTATATGCCGCTTCCTTACATGTGTTGAATACTAAAATATTTCAACAAAAAAAGAAGAATAAAGACAAAATGAAGGAAATAAGAAACGAAAAATAGGAAATTAAATATAATTATCATTCTATTTCCCATTTTACGTTTCTCAATCACTTCATTTTACCTTTATTTGAAGGATTGCAGTACAGAACTACATAACCAACAAAATCGCATTTGACAGCAAGCCAAGCCAAGCCACAACAAACAATTTGCCGCGCACGCGCTTTCACCCGTTTGCGTTGAAAGTTTGCGCCATCTGCGATGGGCCAGAGAAGTAATATCGTGCCCCGCAATGCCTCTCAACCCACGCGCCTATGTCCTCACTTTTCGCCATTTCTTTACACGGGAGTTGACCGAGCCTGGTAGATACGAAATATCTGTTGTGGTGCTTGGGGGCGACTGACTTTTCAACATAAAATTTTAATAGTAACTAAAGTCTTAATTATTTTATTGCAGTATGTTTACATTTCTTTTCAATGAAAAATTCAATAAATTCCCATATGTTTAATTGAATATGTTGAAAGTTTGCAGACGTCAGTTTGCAAGAAGTTTTCGTTGGGATTAGTGCCATTTAAAAAATTCTGTTGTAAATACTTTTAATGTGCAGAAACAAAATTTAAGAATAGTGAACTACATTATTCATGTTTAGAAAAGCATAAGTGGAAGGCGCGATAGATTATATATTGGATGGATTATATATTGTTTTTTGGAAGTCCTTAAAAAGTACGGAGTCCATGGATGGCTCCTACAAGCAATAAAAACAATATATACAGGCAGTAAAGCGAGCGTAAGGGTTAATGGAAACTGAGTGACTGGTTCGATATTACGCAGGGTGTTAGACAAGGATGCGTTGACCTCATTAGGGTGGTCCAAAAATGCATTGCAAAAATTTGTTTGATGCTAGATGCAAACGATCCCCCTAAAAAGTTTCGAAATCCAAAAAAATAAAAGTCCTGTTTTTTCTTTTTTCAAAATTTTGATTTTATATGGTGCCTGTTGGGACTTGAAATTTGCATGGGAAAAAGTCACTTTTTTGATATTTTTCGAATAATTGTTCAGGGTTAGGGAAAAGTTGACATTAAAGTTATAAGGCTTCTAGAGTACTTTCCAACGGAGAATTTGACCTATCATACATATGGATTTGACGCCCCTAACACACCCGTACGATGCCCTGAAAACTACCCTTAAATCGAAAAATGTACATTCTTCAAGAAATTGACTCTTTTCAACAGTTTATTCTCCTTTTTTTGCGGAAATCATTACTATAGGTCTATTGGTATGTTTAAAAATATTTTTAGTTAATTTCCATTTATTTAAATAAATTCTATTTGTTTAAATAATATGTTCTTCTATAAAATTCGTTTTAAATCTGTTCTCTGAGATCGGAATGGCAGTTTATTATCAGAAAGTAACTTTATTTATTTCTTTATTTATTTATTAAATTCTTTCTATAGTTTAAACAATTAATTATTATTAATTTTTTACTTTTTTGCAATTTATGCTAAAAAAGTCAGCTTTTCTTGTGATAAACCTATATATTTTAATTTCAAGGTATCCTCTATACATTATCTAATAAATCCTAAATTGTTTAAACAAATTTAATTTGTTGAAACAATTTTTTTTCTTCAATTCGTCTAAAATTCTGGTTTTTTGTAATAAACATATATTTTTTAATTTCAAGGTCTTAATTTTCAAGGTCTTTAATTTCAAGGCCTTAATTATAATTAACATTGTTATTATTATACATATTTAATTTAAAAAATTCACATAATTTAAAATCTTGATGAACCTGAAACAGAAAAATTCGATGAAAAATCCACCTCCAGCAGGAATCGAACTTGGGTCCGTGGAGTGTAAAGTCTTCATTGATGACCACTACGCTGTCGCCACATGGAAATTCTAATGTGGAAAGTCGTATTTAACGCTCACCATAAATGCCAAAGAAATATTTCTTCAAATCGAAAACATGGATATGGAATTTAACAACATATTTCTTTAATCCAAAGAAGTATTAAATTGAAAGAAATTGAGCCAAACTGTTAAATATTTGATTTAAAAAAAAAATTACTTCGTTGGAATAACTGTTTATTTGTTATGAATAATTCACTTCTAGTAAGCAAATGAAATATTTATGTAAACACAATATCTTGTTCATCTAAATAAATTCGCTTCATTGGTATAAATGCATGAACTCTTTGTAACAAATAAATATATTTTTTGTGGGTGATTCTAAAAACAATCCATTCAGATTATTAAATTTTCCATTTAGGAAAAGAAAACAATCCAACCTATTCAAAAGTATTTCTAAATAAATTTCTAAAAATCCAGACATTCTTTTTACAAAAATTTACTTAAAGAGAAGACTTCTTTCAAGAAAATTTAGTTAAAATATGTAAACTCAATTTAAAATAAATCTGAAAAATTATTCATAAGGAAACCCTACAGATTGGATAGAATCATGAGTTTAGTGTCTCTATTTAAATTATTTAAATTAAGATTGAAACGAAATCCATTTTTCCATGAATAACTTTCGCAAACTAAGCAAAAATTGAAAAATTGATTGCAAAATAAGCAAAAATTGATTCACAATCAAAAAATAAATTTCCAAAAACCTCACTTTTCGGCTCATTAGAGACAAGAATAACATAATGAAAAAAGAGGGGAAAAGGGAAAAAGTCAACCAAAAACCAACCTCTCACTTTTTCCTCTTTCCGTCCTTTTTATACTACGAGGGATCCAACATGTTTCGGAGTCAATTTATACCTCCTCATCAGGGATTATTTATGGGGAATAACTAAAGGTATGAAAAATGAATAAAACCTGTAAAGAAAATATATAAAACATTATTAATACAATATTTGAATAAGTTCAATGTCATCGAAAATGTTGATTGAGAAATTGATCATTTCATAAAGAAGAATTATTTCTGTTATCTAGTCAAAAAAAATTACTATAACCAATTAATTAATCGATCCCCTACTTTGTTATATCCTGAGAGTTACCCTTTTAAATACAATCAATTTGACCATTTAAAATTATATATAATCCTTTTCTATTTATTAATAAAACGTTTACTCCCTGTATTTGTCTTGTTTTGAAAAAGCCGCAATCTACGTATAAAGTTTTTCTCCTTTGCACATTTAGGAAAACACTATTTAAAAATCTAACAATTGTTAAAAACACAATGTAATAATTACACAAAATAGTTAACTAAATTTATTATATTTAT
>CAKNWU010308726.1:1138-21394 GCA_932072015.1 Andricus quercustozae
TTGAAAGATATCAAATTTTCAAGCGAACTCATTTTTTAAGATTCCTTGGAAAATTTGATATCTTTCAAAATTCTTCAAAAGCTGTTTTTTTTTTGAAAATTTTCAAAAATTTTCCATTTTGTTTAGAAATTTTTGAAATCCTTAATCCTCCAAAATCTTTTGAAATTTTTTCAAATTTGTTAAAATTATGTTTGAAAATTAATATTTCTAAATAAAAAGTCTCTTTAGATTTGACCAGGAATCTTAAAAAAGGTGTATTCTCTTGAGGTAATGCCTTTTAAAATTATTCGACTTTTTCCTAATTTTTGTTTAAATCCTGCAAAATTAAGAAAATTGCCTTAAAATCTTCTAGTTTCTTTTTTGACATTTCTGGAAATATTTTGAAAATTTTTTTAATTATCTTGAAAAATTAATATTTAAACATAAGAAGTAACTTAAAAATTCCCCAGTAATCTTAAAAAAAAATATGAATTCCCTTGAAAATTTTATATCTTTCAAAATTCTTCAAAAGCTCTTTTTTTTGAAAATTTTCAAAAAATTTCCATTTTGTTTAGAAATTTTTGAAATCCTCTCCAGAATACAGTTTTTTAATCTTTTAAAAACATCTAAGCCTTCTAAATATCTGTCAAATGATTAAAATTCTTCCTTAGTTTTGTTTAAAATCCTGCAAAATTGAAAAAATTGCCTTAAAATCTTCCAGTTTTTTTCTACATTTTTGGAAATCTTCTGAAATGTTTTGAATTTTTTTAAAAATTATCTTTAAAAATTAATACATATTTCAAAATAAGAAGTCACCTGAAATTTTCCAAGGAATCTTGAAAAAATTGCATTCTCTTGAAAAGTCAAAAACTTTCAAAATTCTTAAAGAGTTTATTTTTTAAAAAATTTTCAAAAATCTACATTTAAATTTTTTTTTTTTGAAATCTTCTCAAGATTTAAATAATTTTTTAATCTTTTCAAAACTTCTAAATAGGTTTTGAATTAATTCAGTTTTCCTGTTTTTTTTTAAATTCTGAAAAATGTTTGTTTATTTAAATTAACTTATTTGCATATTTGTATGTTTTCTTTCAATTTAGGTAAAAGTCGTTACTTTAATTAAATTTTAATTTACAAAAGTTCATTGAATTTTTTAAAACGTTCTTTAACATTCTATTCGTAACGTTTTTATGTAAATTATTTAATTTAGAAATAATACCTACAATTATTTTTAGTTTGTCATTTCTTGAATTAAACAATTTGCTAAATAATATTTAATAAAAACGTGACGAATAGAATCTCTTGAAGTTTACTGTTTTGAAACAAACTAAAATGTAACAATTTATCTTCAAGAAAGTAATGATTTTTTTTCAACTGAAATTGAACCTCCTCTTTTTATAGGTAAAAAATTTATATTGTATAAATAATAACAAAATATTTATTATTTCACAGCTGCGGAAGCTGCTGGGATAATTTTTACTCTATCAACTATTTCCACGTGCAGTATAGAAGAAGTTGCTGCAGCTGCACCAAAGGCAACTAAATGGCTGCAACTTTATGTATTTTTCGATAGAAAACTGACACTGGAATTAGTACATCGAGCAGAGAAAGCTGGTTTCAAAGCATTAGTTTTGACAGTCGATGCTCCAAGTTTTGGAGACAGGAGAAATGAAATGCGAAATAATTTCAATATTCCTCTTCATTTAAAGTTAGTATATTTTTAAAATATTAGTTCAGAATAGAAATTTGAAACTACATTTAAAAAATCTTTATTCAAAAAATTATAGAATTTCATTGCTATTACTTTATTTCCATTTCAGTAATCATTTTATTATTTATAACAATGCACCAAAGACACCAGAAAGTGACCTTTTGATTATTATTTAATATTGTTCAATTTAAAATGGTTAAATTTGTAAAATTATCAATTAGAATATTTTCAATTTGAGGTCTTTCAACTATTATCGTATCGTTTTTCAAATAAGAGTTTGGTTTATAAAATACGAAAAAATTCTGAATTTCAGAATCTTAAAACAAACTTCGAATGTTCAAAAAGTAAAGGGTTAAGTAAAAAACAAAATGGTGTAAATGCAGTTTAAAAGATAAAAATTGACAGGTATTATTAAATACAAAATTACTTTTTTTTTATAAAGTGGCCAAAATAATACTAATATATGCTAAAATTAGATATGCGAACATTGAGGATTATTCGATCCGAAATAATGTTTACAATAGACCGATCCACAAACTTTTTGACAAATCGCTTTCGTGGGAGGATGTTTCATGGCTAAAAAGGTATTTCGAATTTCTGAAAATAATATTTTTTTAAATTTAAATATAATTTTAATTTTAAACATTATTAGAACTAATTTTTTATTTCAGTCAAACTCGCCTTCCAATTGTTATAAAAGGAATCTTAACTGTAGAAGATGCTCTTTTATCAATAAAATACGGTGCGAGTGCAATTCAGGTTTCTAATCATGGAGCTCGACAGGTTGATGGAGTGCCTGCACCGGTTTGTTTATCACAAAAAATATACAATAAATTATAATTTTGAAAAAATGTGTAGTATTTATTTTATTGAATTTATTCATTGTATTTGTTGGCAGATTGAAGTTTTGCCAGAAATAATTCAAGCGGTCGGTGATAAGTTGGAAACTTATGTCGATGGAGGAATTACTCAAGGAACTGACGTTTTTAAAGCTGTAGCTCTGGGTGCAAAAATGGTAAGTAAGAATAAACATAAAATGTTTTAAAACTAAATTGTTCAGAAATTAATAAAAAATAAATCTCTTTTACAATTGAAATACAGTTTATAAAAAACAGAAGCTTGCTTTAAAAGTGTTTCACTAATGAATTAAAAATAATTTTCAATGAAACAGATTCGAAATCCTAAATATTAACATAATTTTTATAATTTCCGTTTAATCTTTTATCATTCAATCTTAGTCATTTGTTGGAAGACCTATGCTATGGGCTTTGGCTTGCGAGGGAGAAAAGGGAGCCAAGGATGTTTTAGAAATAATGAGAAGGGAGATCTTACTAACATTTTCTTTGTCAGGTAATTATTTTATTAATTATAAAATTCTAAGACTCATTTAGAGTATCTCTATAAAAGAAATGTTCTTTTTCATTTCAAAATATTACTTGAGAAAAATGATTAAAAAATAATAACCAATTAACAATAATTATTTTACAGGATGCCGATCCGTTGAAGAAGTGACGAAAAATTTTGTCTGTCACGAATCCAGATTTAGTCATTTGTGATATAAATAATATTTTGTATGTACAATAAATTAAAATTAAATATATAATGATAATTTAACTATAGAAAATATAACAATCATACGCCACGAAAGATGTCACAATAATACTTTTAAGTTCATGAACTTGAACTCTTTCAAAGATTTTCATAATAAATATTTAATTCAAAGAAGTAGTACTTGTATTCTTTATTAGTTTATTTGATACATTTAATACGTGTAAAAACTGAGCGTTCCAAAGTTTTTCAGAATTTTGTTATAATTTTTTGCTGTATTATTGCAACAATAATAACACGCACTGTGAACAAATAAATGGTCTCTTAAGTCGCTAATGTTTTATATGAGTTTAAAACAAAATTGTATTTTTTTATTCGGGAATATTTTTTCATTAAAAAAAAACATTAAATTTACACAAGGCTTTTCTATTTCCCTACATACTAGTAGAGAACTACTACTATACATTTTATTGTTAATACATGTTTTGCTTCTAAACCATTTTTCTGTATTCAGATAATAAATTTGTATATCGTGCAAGATCGTAAAATTATTTGCATATCCCCTAGAGAGCCACAATTGTTACCATTCTCAAACCTCCAAAATAACCAAACCTCGCTATTTTACGATTTTTTTAAAAACTTGATTAGAAAAAGTATATTTGAAAATTAATTTATATTTCGAGACGACAAGGAAAGTAGCATTCGCTTTCGCACTTGCTATAGATTTTATTCAAGAATTAAATTATATGATAAATTCTGGATTCATTAAGAGCTCTTATTAATAAAATTGTATTATTTTAATAAATGCCAGAAAAATATTCATCTAGCTTGGGTAACATACATCTTTACAGGGAGCAACTTTGTACGAACCCAACTGTGACGTGCGCAAATGGATCACTCCCAACTATGCACGTAGAAATTTATAAATTCACAGATGGGCTGGTGAGGACACGGATGTGCATAGATGGTATCCTCCCAACTTTATACGTCTCAATTAATGTGATCAGATTTGTGACTTACAGGTCCTGCCTCCTGTGCAACTGTCCACTTTGAAATTTAGACATGCACAGATAGGCCGGTGAGGACATGGACGTGCACATATGGGACACTCCCAACTGTGTACGTGCACAGACAGTACCCTCCAAACTTTGCACGTCTCAATTATTACAATCAGATTTGTAACTTACAAGTCCTGTGACCTGTGCAACTGGCCGGTGAAGACATGGACGTGCACATATATAATACTCCCAACTGTGCATGAGCACATATGGTATCTTCCCATCTCTGCACGTCTCAAGTAATGCGGTCAGATTTTGAACTAACAAGTTCTATGACCTGTGCAACTGTCCATATTGCAATTTAGACGTGCTCAGCTAAGCCGGTGAGGACATGGACGTGCACATATGGGACACTCCCAGCTGTGCAGCTGTCAATACGAATCATTCGAGGATAAATGATATTATCGGTGTTGCGATCTATTTAAAACAAATTTGAATGGTGATGCATTTTGTCTCAGGCTGTTCCTAGAATTAAATTTCTCTATTTCTATGAGCGGATACCTTATTTATTCTTTTTACATAAATCTTTTTGGAATATTGATAAGATGTAGGAAAGTGGTGCGTGAAACACATTACAAAATGTTCGGTAAATAATGCTTTTAATGTAAACCCAGGCGGAAAAATTATATATATATATATAGTGTGAAGTTTTATATATAATATTAATTTGTTTTATACTTATTTATTGTAGTTTGTGGGGAGGCTTAAACGTGTGCGACAAGGGGGTCAAAAGGACCTCGGTTTGCATGCGTATGGATATGAATGATAGGACCCCTATAAACGGACTCTCTTGGGTGAGAGGAAAAGGATCCATATAAACGGGCTCTCCTGGTAT
Organism: Andricus quercustozae; assembly: GCA_932072015.1. Taxonomy (NCBI): domain Eukaryota; kingdom Metazoa; phylum Arthropoda; class Insecta; order Hymenoptera; family Cynipidae; genus Andricus; species Andricus quercustozae. The sequence goes on from CAKNWU010308726.1 coordinate 6,267, forward strand.
CCATGATTACGGTATGGTAGAAGAGTGAAAGAGCCTAGCTAACACGGGCCTTCTGGATCCCTGGGTCGAGACCCCTCCCGGACCGATTTACAGCTTTGAAATCGGAACAGGAATGACCTGCGGCCCGCATAGCGACCAAGAAACAGCTTGGTAGAGTAATCGTGCTCGTGGCACTTTGGCACCGAGGGATTACGAAGGTGTCCTAACGGCCTCTCGGGGACACCGGACAACATCCCCGAGTATTCAGTCTTATGCCTGCATGCGGGACTCTGCAGGGGCAGACCTTTTATTTCCCTAGCTTCTTGAGGGTCAAAATGAATCACGAAAAACCAAACCAACAATCGAAGGAAGAAGTAAGGGAATTGGAGGATAGGGGAGAGGGGTTTGGCCTTACAAGGTCTAACAAAAAGAAACGGCTCAACGGTTCCCTGAAAAGGAGACTGGAGAGGCAAGTGCAGCATGCTTGCAGATAAGCTGCGGGAGCTGGAACGTCGGAAGCTACAGGGCCGAAATCCAGCACTGAGGCCCAGAAGAGAGGTAGGGGCTCAGCGGACACCCCACCGGGGGTGGCTAAGACTCTAAAGAGGCACAAGACGGCCCAGCAGCCGACGAACAGAGAGTCGTCGGGAGCTGGACTGACGGCCGCTCAGAGGACTAACCCCCTGACGATGGTGGTGGCCCATGACAATTATTCGGACTCAATGCTCACTATGGAGCAGTACGAGCTCTTCAGGGGAGGATACCTGGAGAGCTCTCAAAAGAGTGTCCCCAAATCAATGGCCAAAATTTGTGACCTCCTTCTGCAGGGGAGGGGTCTTCGTATTTGTGGCAGCCGACCTAGCGGCTAAAGCTTAGCTACTCAAAGCAGTGGTCGAGACAAAGCCGTGGGAAGGTGCAGCGCTTAAGGTTGGTGGGGTTGAGTTCCTTCAGAAGATGGTGAGGTCTACAGCGTGGTTTCCGGGTAAACCGGGAGAAACGTCTGAGGTACTCCAGCAGCTGGAGGTTTTCAACCCCTCACTTAAGACAGTGTCCTGGCGAATCGTCAGGCACGATAGGGCTCAGGAAGAGGACACATAAGGAGAGGCACCAAACATCTCCTAGTTGTGCAGATTTCTGAGTCCCAGACGAGGGCTCTAGCGGCCCTCAACAACAGGCCGTTCTATCACTTTGGACAGATCAGCTTTAGGGTTGCCTGCCAGGGACAGAAGGAGCCTGTTGGGACACAGGGAGATCGGGAGCAGACCTAAATGACTGCTCCTGGTCTCACCATTACCCAAATTAACTTGCATCACAACACAGCTGCCTCTGCAGTTTTACCATAAGGGGATTAGGGGGGGGGGGGGTGTTTTTTTTTGTTACAGGGACTCCAAGGCGGCCAAACCAAGGGCCTGCATACTGGCGAAGGGGGTTGACGCTGTCCCGCTGCTTGAGCTATGTTCGAGAGACCTGATGGCGATAGCCACATATCTCAAAGAAATAGGAAGGCTAGTTCTGAGATTGGCTTATTTTCCTTATAACAGCGATTCCAGCCCACCAGCGGAAGTATGTACACTGTTGGAATATTGCAAGGTAAGGGGCATTCCTCTACTGCTGGGATGCGATGCTAATTCCCACCATACTTTGTGGGGCAGCACGGACATCAACTCAAGAGGTAATGCCCTACTGGATTAGCTAATCACCACTTATTTACATATTATTAACACGGGGAACACCCAGACGTTCCATAACTCGGTCATGGAGGAAGTCATTGACATCACTCTCTCTACCAGTAGGTTTAGAGATAACATCAAGTGCTGGAGAGTTTCAGATGAACCCACTCTCTAAGATCACTGATAGATAAAGTTCATGTTGGAATCCATTGTACCGGCTGGCCCCAAATGGGTCAGAATTCCAAGAAGAACGGACTGGGATCAGTTTTCCACGGAGTTAAGATGTGCACTTTCAAAGGTTCCCAGGTCAATTCGAGACGTGGATACGCAAAGTCTGGGGAGACACACTGGTGGAATGGGATACTCAAAGAGCTTCAGAGGGAAACCGGCGAGAGGTTCAGACGTGCCAGTACTGGCAAAACGAAGGAACATCGAGAAGGGAGCTGAGGCGGCTAGACCGAATAAGCTGAGATAATCAGAGTCGGACGGGGATACTTTGGCTCACTGGATCAAGGCACATTTCCGGGGCTTTCCAAGATTTGGAGGAGTGGGGACGGCACCTCAGAGGAAACCAAAGCCGCCTGCCAACGAGATTGTCACCCCTGCCAGGGTCAGGTGGGCCCTGAAGATGTTCAGCCGCTAGTGAGACTTGGTAGGGCTAGTCTGACGTTGGGACATATCCCGGCGGCGTGGAGGGGTACGAGTGTAGTCTTTATTCCGAAAGCAGGTAGGATCGGTTATACCTTACCCAAGGATTTCCGTCCCATTAGACTAACACCTTTCCTACTAAAAACAGAGGAAAGACTTGTGCATGGATATATCCGCGATAAGGTCTTGTCAAGGAGGCCACATCACAAAGAGCAACACGCCTATAGGGCTGGGAAATTGACGGAGACTACCCTAAGCGGAGCAGTAAACCTAATTGAAGGACAACTGAAGGAGAAAGGCCTCGCGATTGTAACCTTTATGGTCATCGAAGGAGCCTTTAATAACACCTCTGGAGAGGTGATCAAGGCGGCCATGATCACACATGGTGTGCCTACTGCAGTCGTGGAATGGACGTGCCACATTTTGGCCAACAGGAATCTAACTATTACTAAGGGTGATACCACTTTATGTGGAACCGTTGACTCGGGATGTCCACAGGGAGGAGTTTTATCGCCCTTGCTGTGGTGCCTAGTAGTGGATGAACTTCTTCATCTACTCTCGAGTCAGGGTCACCTCGTCATAGGCTATGCGGACAATATACTGGTTATCGCGTGCGGCCAGCATCTGGATGCGCTCTTCGGAGTAATGCAGCAAGCACTGATGATAGTGGATTCATGGTGTAAGAAAACTGGACTATCGGTCAATCCGAGTAAGACAGACGCGGTTGTTTTCACCAGAAGGTATACGTGGGAAACCTCGAGTACACGGAAACTTGGAGGACAACAACTGGAAATCAAAGAACGAGCTAAATATCTCGGACTAATTATGGATAAGAAGCTGTTATGGAACAAGCACCAAGTACATAGAATTTTTGAATTTAAAAAAAAATGGTCTTGTCAATTTTGAATATGCTCTAACTTTTTGAACTTTTATCCGAAATAGTTGGTTGATAAACTCGGTCTTTCTTTTCGGACCTTGAAAGTGTGCGCCAAATTGCAACTGAATCCGATTAGTCTTTCAAAAGTTATCCGGTATATAGACGATAACGACAACGACAGACAGACACAATCTTAAACCCGTTATTTTCGGATTCAGGGGATCTCAAAACATCGAGATTGGAAGAAATCCGCGATTTCACATAAAACTAATACCTTATCATTATAATGAGAATGTAATAGGGCTAAATTTGCCTACACATTCAGTTAGAGATTCTCAAGGAAGAGTTGAGACAAGAAAAGGAGGTTCCTGTACAGCGTCGGGTATATTGCATAGCAAGGAGCAGAGCACCGTCTTTTCATCGTGAGGGCAATGTTTTCAGCACGAGTAATAGGCTCGGGCATTTGGCCCTCGCCTATCACTCGTTCCGAAAACACTGCCCGAGCCATGGAAAGACGGCTCTCCTCCTTGGCATGCACAGTGCTTTTTCTGGTAGAGACGCGGAAAATGTAAATGTAAATGTTAAAAATAAATAATAAACATGAAAGTATGATTGAAATCGGACTGGAAATCAGGACACCAGATTTGAAAAAGCATTGCACTTATTACATTTTCATTTTTTAAATAATTGCACTTATCGCGGACGAATGAAAATATATGTTTTGTGGCTGAGGGCGCAGTCCCATGGAGGTAGATTAGTAGAATAGTGGAACAGTTTTGACCAATGAGGCGCCTGCACAAGTTCTCGCAGTCACCTCATTGGTCAAAACTGTTCTACTATTCTTCTAATCTACCTCTATGGGACTGCGCCCTGAGAATAAAGCAATTGACACTAGTCGAAAAGTCGCCATATTCACTATGATCTTAATCATAGTTCACAAGTTGTGAGGTAGGAATTTCCGTCCTGACATTTTAAGAATGAAACTATTTTTTAAATGAAAATTTGAAATATACTTTTACATTGAGATTGATTTTTAATTATTAATATTCTTGTTGATTTCGATGGTTGTGAAAAATTCATGAAAAATACGTTTCAATTCAGCCGCGATAAGTCTTATTATTTTTGAAACAATAAGTAAGTGAAAAGTTGTTTTAAATCTGGTGTCCTGATTTATAGCTCAAATTCACTCATACTTTGTCGTTTTCCCATGGTTGCTAATGACGTAGGTGATGACAGCTTATATTGCATCTTAGGATAAACTTTCGCCAAATAGCGTGTACACTTTAACAGTGGAAAATTTTACATGCAACCAAATTTTAAATTAGTTTTTTCTGTGATTATGTCGTTTTATAATTAAACTTGATTCACTTATTAGAAATTCGATTGGAAATAAACAAATTAATAACACATTTATTTATTATTCTTATAGCCATCGCAACTATATTTTCAGTCACCTTTGTTGGAATTCCTGCAACAAATCTTAAAGTGAGTTTTACTTTACCCATAAAAGTATAGAAGATGTCTTTATTCTTCACATTTATAATATCAACAATAATTTTTTATTGTTCTTAAACTGATAAAAATAAAGTTATTATAAGAAATTTACGTAAAAGTATGCTCCTTAGTAAAATTACATATTCGCTCACTGAAAGTGCTACTCATACCTTTGTAACTGCACATGCAGATAAATTACTAAAAGTTTCAGTACAATATTGCAAATTATAAGGGTGTACAAACTTTGAAAAATAAATAGTATTCCTATTAATTAAAACATTTCTTGCAGCCTAATCCAAAAAGTTGTGTTAATAAATGCCCTGTAAGTTAACCAAATTTACACGGTCTTTTTCATATTGAAAAACTCCGAAAAAGTATAAACTAAAAAATATAAAAAAATGTTAGCAATCGACATCAGGAATTTTAGACTATTGCGGATCTTATCACAGAAAAAACTGAAGTTAAATTTTGTTGCATGTAAAATTTTCCGCTGATGAAGTTTACATGCTATTTGGCGAAAGATTATCCTACGACGGAATAAAAGCTGTAGTCTGCTACGCCCTTCGCATCAATGGGAATACGACAAAGTATGAGTGGATTCGAGAAATAAATCAGGACACCAGATTTGAAACAACTTTTCGCTTAATTCATTATTAATTTGAAAATAATAAGACTTAGAAAATACAATAGTTAAAATGTGTTGCAGGTACATTTTGGAACGGTTAAAAATTGAATGTATTTTGGTGAAAGTTTAAGCGAGGTTAGGAGTTAGGAGAATAATTCTGACAGCCGGGAATCCCCTTTCTGCTCCAATTTAATTAAGTTAAAAGACGGTAGATAGCGCTGGCGTTGTAATTCTCGTTACTTTTAGGATAAAAATGGAGCGATAATGAGGCGAAAGATTATCCAGGCTAGGTTAAAAATGAAAAATTATCCTCGATTCGTGTAAAGTTTAACCGGCAAGGTTATTTTTTGTTGCAGCGAATCTTTCACCTGGAATCGATGTAAACTTTATCTTTAGTTTTTTCTGTGATGGTCGTAAATATGACTGCAACTCAGCTTGTATAATGGGTTAGTTGTGAACAAATTTTCTTATTTTCCAAAGATTAATTTTTTGAATATCATTAAATATCGCTTTTGTAAACAGTTAACTTTTATTCGCTAAAATTTTTAATTTATCAATCTCAAAAGCTTTTAAAATTAAATTTTCAAGCTTTAAAAGATTCAGTGAAGAATGGCTCAATTTAGAAAATTTATTTACATTCCAAATATAACATGTAACTTTTATAAAAGTATCAACTTTTTCAAAAGATATAATATGATTATTTACATTATAATAAATATTATTAATTATCTTTTAGGTATCACCAAAAAATGTTAGAACTATGAAACATCCTAACTCTGAAAAAATTTGATGGAAAAATCTGGAAAAATCTGGAATAAATGTGGAAACCTATTTTTGCCCACATTAATAACAAAATTGTTTGTATTTAGCAACATTGTAAATTAGGTCGCTTGGCGACAATTTTAGACTTCACAACGCAATAAAAATAAACACACACTTGTAATAATTTAAAATGCTACATTATTTTTCTTGCTTACATTTTAGATTATAATTAGTGCCAACTCATTTATGTGTACTATGCACTTAATTCACTAAATACGAACATTCTGCTTTGCAAACTAATTTCAATAAAGTAAAATAAAGTACTATGTATATAAATAGGATTAAAAGTTTCTTAGTTTTTATCTGTCTATTAAATAAATAAATAAGCTTGAAATTTTAATCAATAGAATTCTATACTAACTACTTGTGTTTAAATGTTAATACTTTTCCATTTCGATTTAAATGTGAACGTGAAAATATAAATGAGCTGAAAAAACTATCCAGGATGTCCAGCATGTGGGAAAAGCGTGAAAAGCGGGAATCGTATGGGAATTTTATTGGTGTTGGAAATGTATAAGATATGTAGATTTATATGTGTGGGTGTGTAGTGGGTAGCTTTTTTATAAAAATAAAAGTCTATTACTATCTGCCAGATAAATTAATATTATGTTTTACACGTTATTAAAATGCGTCTAAGAAAATGATTATTTTCCTAATTTTTATAGTTATTACCTTTTTTTCGGGAATCTAGAATAATCTTTACAAAAATTCAATATTACACACTGCACAATAGAAGACGTTTCACCTCACCTTAGAAATAACATGAGGTTTTTTTGAAACATTTGAGGAATTTTTGCTGATAAAAATTTATTACAAAAAAATTTGATATGCCAAGAAAATAAAGAAGGTAAATACAGCAATTTTTTAAAATATCTCAGAGATGTGTGTGTTTAAATAATTTTATTTACGTAGGTGAGCTTAAAAAGATATTTTGTTTGATATATTTTTAAGGGATTTTAAATATTTTATTTCATAACTATAGCTTCAGAAATGATGATTTTAAATGCGTCGTTACTTATTTTTAATAAAAATTATTTGAAAAAGTAAGAAGTTGAAAAAAATGAAAATAAAACACGCAGCCTTGTACTTGTATGATTTACATTATATTTTTTTAGATAACCTCAAACAATGTTTCGAACATCCATTTTCATTATACACAAGGCATGAGAATCGCAAAGACAGTGTTGCATACTACAGTCATACATATATTCAGTGTTTAAAAATTATTTTTGTTCCTTGATTTCTAGATTTATTTCAGATTGGAAACTAGATAAACAGCAGAATTATTTAAATACAAAATAGATTTTTTTCAAGAAATTTTGATTTGTAAATTTTTTTCATGCTTTGATTGTGGCGTATAAAATTATTCATATGAAAGCAGATTTCATTTCGATCTTGAATGCATTTTATAATTTTCCTTGTTTAAAAAAGAAAAACCTTCAGATCCCTCAAGACCCATCACAGACTTATATATTCCACAAAGTACCATTGAGGAACTAGACTTTTAGGTTGAACTTTGTCTGACTTGGTTGAGACTCACAGTGTTAAAACTTATGAAAAAGTTGTAGTATTTATTTTAATAAATTCATTGATTGTATTTTTGAGCAGATTGAAGTTTTGCCAGAAATAAATGAAGCAGTCGGAGACAGATTGTACGTTTATGGCAATGCCCTATTGAAAATTCCGACGTTGGAAACGACATCGAAAACGTTATCATAAGCGATATCGCAAACGTTGTTGTTAGTGATATCGTAAACGATCTTGGATTTTGGGACCATATCCGATATCGTTTACGACATCGCAATATATATTATATATAATATATAATAAATATTATATATATATATTATATATATAGTATATATTGTATATATATATTTATATATATTGAAGAATCTGCTGTATTAACCGTTGATATTGTAAAAATATGTGTTCATTTAATTTCGAACGATTGTGTATATTTGTATACCGTTCTGAATTTGCACTCTTATTAAACTTTCACGATGCTAAAGGATCATAAATAAACCAATATGTTTATAACAGTTTCCATTGCCTTTATATTCCTTCCATACCAAATAATTTTAACAAATAATAAAATATTTTATCTTTGTTGGAAACGACATCGTAAATGATGATATCGTAAAAGATGTTGGATTTTGGGACAATATCCGATATCGTTTGCGATATCGTTTCCGACCTTATTTATTTTTTTTTTAATAAGACAAAATATTTCATTATTTAAAATTTAAATCTATTTGACTGTATGGAAAGAATATAAAGACAATAAGAGCGCAAATTCGGAACGGTACACAAATATTCCCTATATCGTTCGAAATGATATATGCATACATATTTTTACAATATCAACGGTTAATACAGCAGATATTTTAATATATATAATTATACATACAATATATACTAATATATACTGATATATATAATATATATATATATATATATATAATATATATTACGACGTCGTAAACAATATCCGATATGGTCCCAAAATCCAACATGGTTTACAACGTTTCCGATGTCCTTTCCAACGTCGGAATTTTCAATATGGCGGAGGAATTTCTCAAGGAACTGAAGATTTTATAGTTGTAGCTCTGGGTTCAAAAATGGTAAGCACGAATAAACAGAACATTTTTATAAACGAAATTGGTCAGAAATAAATAAAAAATAAAACTCTTTTACAATTGAAATTCAATTGAAAAAAAAAACCCAGAAACTTGCTTTAAAATTGTTTCACTAATGAATCAAAAATTAAATTAAATAGTTTATAAATCCTAAATACTTATATCATTTTTTATAATTTTCGTTTAAACTTTTATAATTCATTCTTAGACATTTGTTGGAAGACCTATGCTATGGTTGTGGCACGTGAGAGAGAAAGAAGTTTTGGAAATAAACAGAAGGGAACATTTTCATTGTCCGGTACTTTTTTATTAATTACAGAATTCTCAAGACTCATTTAGAGTAACTCTTTAAAAGAAATGTTTTGTTTTCATTATACAAAATTTTTACTCAAGGAGATTGATTTAAAAAAACAATAAACATTTAACAATAATTATTTTACAAGATGCCGATCCGTCAAAGAAGTGACGAAAAATGTGATGTGTCACAAATCCAGATTTAATCCTTTGTGATATGAATAATATTTTGTTTGTACAATGAAATAAAATTAATTATATAATGATAATTTAACTATAGAAATAGAAAATATAACAATCATACGTCCCGAAAGATGTCACAATAATACCTTTAAGTTACTGAACTTTCACTCTTTCAATGATTTTGTTACTAAATGTTAACCTTAAAGTATTTGTATTCTTAATTAGTTTATTTAATACGGTTTATACGCGTGTAAAAAACTAAGCGTTACAAAGTTTTTCAGAATTTGCTTTTAATTTTTCGGCATATTACTATAACAATAATATGAACCAAGAACAAACAAATGGTTTCTTAAGTCCCTAATACTTTATATTAGTTTAAAACAAAATTGATTTTTTCGATTAATGTTTATTGAAAAAAACATGCAATATATACAAGAATATTTTCTATTTTTCTACATATTGGCAAATGCCTACTACTACATACTTTTTATTGTTAACTCATGGTTTGCTTCCAGACTGTTTAGTGTATTCAGATAAGGAAGCTTTTCACCGTGCACGATGGAAAACTTGTTTGCACATTCGCCCGAGAATCACGACTGTCCTAATTCTCCAGTATTCAGTTTCTTGTCAAACCTTGTTATTGAACGATTTTTTACACTCGACTGGAAGAAGTTTTTCTGAAAATTAATCTAGATTTCGAGATGAAGGGAAAAGTAGCATTCGCTTTCGCACTAATAAGTAAGTAATTAAAATTAAATGAAAAAAATATATCTCTTGCTATAGATTTGATTCGTGAATGAAATTATATGATAAATTATGGATTCATTAAAAGCTGTTATTAATAAAATTTTATTAATTGGATAAATTCTGGCAAAGATATTCATCTGGCTTGGGTGTATTATCTCTGGATTTTCTTAGGATTAAATTTCATTATTTATATGAGCAGATATCTTATTCTTTAAAAAAATCGTTATTGAATATTCATCAGATGTAAGAAAGTGACGCATGAAGCACATTACAAAATGTTCTAGAAATAATGCTTTCAATGGAAATACTTTAAAAACGCAACACTTTGATTTACATTTAAAAATGATTTTTAATTAATACCAGAAAAACATTTAAATTAAAATTTTTTTTTAATAGTAAAAGACGATTCAAGAATTTTCTTTAAAATATAAAATTTTTAAATTTAGTCTATATTAATATTCAAATTAATAATTTTGTATCTAAAAAATTAAAAATAAAGCAGTTTAATTTTTTAAGCAAACTTCGGCCCTATTGTTTTTTCTTTTAGTGAGATTGGAACTGAGGTTAACCTTGCATGATTCTGCAAGATTTTTAAAGTCGTGTAAATTGAAAACCAGACGAGATCTCATAGATGTTCTGTTTCGAGTGTGTAAATATTGGTAAGATATGTCATTTTCAAAAAGTGAAAGATTTTTCCGCTTTCTATCTGAGGAGATATTCACCGAAGAAAAAGACGAATTAAAGCAAAGGTTCAATTTTCAGAAGTCAATTCTACATCTAAAATTGAGTAATTCTAAAAAATTTAAGAATTAATAAAAGAGTGAATTTATTATTAAAAAATAATAGTGAGTGAAAAGTTCACATATAGAAATTCCCAAATTTTATATTTCGAGCCACAATTCGGAATCGTCTCTTTATATTTCAAATAATATGTAAATTTCAATATTTTGATTCTAAATGAAAATAACCTTTCTATAGATATACATGAAATCCTCAATTTTCGTAGCCTAATCAGAGAGCCTTTTCTAAAAACGTTTAAATTATTTTTAACTGTGAATGTTTTACTCACTATTATTTTAAAAATAATAAATTGACTATTTTAGGAATGATATATGTGTATGTCCATCTGATACTAAAAATAGATAGGACCATGTTTAGTTGTCACTTCACATGATTTTAAAAATCATGCATAAATTTTTTTTAATTGAAAATAATAGTGCGTAAAAATGTTATCAGTTAAGATTCCCAAAATTTGATATCTCCAAGTAATTTCTTGAATCTTTTTTTAATTTTAAAAAGAATATTCAAATTCAAATAATTTTCTAGTAATTTGAAATAAACATACTTAAATTTAAATATAAATTCTGCATCTTTGTAATATTTACATGAAAAGCATTATTTTAAAAACATTTTATAATGTGCTTCACGTGCCACTTTCTTAAATCTTATGAATACTCAAAAACGTTTTTTGTAAAAAGAATAAGATATCTGCAGAGATATTTAATCCTTAGAACATCCAGAGACAATACCTCATTACATGTTTTCGTTTTGAAAAAAAAAGAACGCAACATCGATCAGACAATCTATTCTGAAATGATCCTCATTGATAAAAATATTTGCAGCATTCAAAGATTTTCAAATATTTATAAACTACTTTAAATTTTCCATGAGTAAAATGAATCAGTTTTAATCAAAATTAATTTTAGAAAAGTTTTTATGACGCAGGAACGTAACTTGCTATAGATTTGTTGCACTTTGAAATTTTGTTTGAAAACCACTACGGGTTTATTTTATATATATATATACATATATATATTTTATATATACGTAAGTGTGCATGAACAAATTAATCATGCATTTATTGATTATTTTTAAAGCCATCGCAACTATATTGTCGGCCGCCTTTGCAGTTCCTCCTCTAATGGATGTGTATGATGTGAGTTTTATTTTACCAAAAAAAATTATAAGACATCTTTATTCTTCCAATTTAGAAACTCTTACCTTTGTAGCTGCATATACAGATAACTTACTAAACATTTCAGTACAATATTTCAAATTATGAAAGTATAAAAACTTTGACAAATAGTACTCCTATTAATTAAAATGATATTTCTAGCAGGCTGTTATAGACCAGTGTGCACAACAATGCCCTGTAAGTATAATAAATTTTACATGGTCTTTTTCACATTGAAAAACTTCCCAAAATCATGAACTAAAAAATAGAAATAAATTTTAGCAAGAGACACAAGATGACCGTTATTGTGGACTTGATGGGAGTCCTCATAACTGTGCCGCAGCTTGCTTAGAAGGTAATGTGTACAAATTTTCTTATTTTTCGAAGATTAATTTTTTGAATATCATAAAATACCGCTTTTGCAAACAATTAACTTTTATTCGCTCAAAATTTGTAATTTATCAACTTCGAAAGTTTTTAAAATTAAATTGTTAAGCTTTAAAAGATTCAGTGAAAAATGGCTCAATTTGGAAAATTTATTTATATTCCAATTATCAAATATAACTTTTGTAGAAGTATCAGCTTTTCCAAAAGATATAATATGATTATTAACATTTTAATAAATATTATTAACTATCTTTCAGGTATCACCAAAAAATGTTTAGAATTGTGAGTCATTCCAAATCTGGAAAAATTGTATGTCAAGTGTTCAGGAATAATAAGGAAACTATCTTTATCCACTTCAATGCAATAAATTTGTTTGTATTTACCCAAATTGTAAATGAGGTCACTTAGCGGCAATTTAGAACTTCACAACGTTATAAAAATAAACATACAAGTGCAATAATTTCAAATGCTTTATTATTTTCCTTGAATTCATTTTAGATTATAATTATTAGTGCCAACTCATTTATGTTTTTACTATACACTAATTTCACTAAATACGAAAATTCTTCTTTGCAAAGTAATTTATTTAATGGAAAATAAAGTCCATGACGGCAAGGCGACCATAATTTGAGTATATATATATATTAAAAGTTTCTTTTTTCTTTGTTTTTATCTGACTATTAAATAAAACAATAATATTGGAATTTTTATCAATAAAATTCTGTATATACTAATTATTTGTGCTTAAATGTTAATCCTTTTTCATTTCGACTTAAATGTCAACGAGAAAATGTAAACGAGCTGAAAAATTTATTCAGGATCTCCAGAATGTGGAAAAAGCGTGAAAAGCGAGAATTCTACGGGAATTTTGTATATATTTCAGCAGCATGAAAACGCTTTTTTTGGACCAACGCATTTTACTAAATTTTCTACCAAAAAGTACAAAGTGGCTTGGGAATTTTTATGGGAACAAACATAAGCTTGATAATTAGAAATAGAAATTTTGGCAACAGCAATTAATACTAAAAAGGAAAAAACGGGTTTAAAAAATACGAAATTTCTTTTAGTTTTTTCGTTACGAAGACAAAATTGTATTACCAACTGGAAGCTAAATAAATATTATGATTCGCGCGTTATTAAAATGCGTCTGAGAAAATTATTTTCTTAATTTTTATAGTTACTAATTTTTTTTATTGTTTTGGGATTCTAGAACAATCTTTCACAAAGATTCAATATACCCTGCACCATAGAAGACTTCTCATATTACCTTAGAAATTACAAGAGGTTTTTTTAAACATTTGAGGAATTTTTGTTGATAAAAATTTGGTATGCCTAGAGAATATGAAATGTAAATACATACCTACAGCAAATTTTATCAAAACCTCAGAAATTTGCATGTTTAAATAATTGGTTTATGTAGCTGAACTTAAAAAGATATTTTGGGATTCTGAGGGATATTTACTTCATTAAAATACCTCTAAAAAATGTTAAGTCAAAGAAATCAAAAACGGAAAGGAATATAAGGGAGAGTGGGGTATGGTGCCAGGCTTTGAATGAAATGCCCATTAAATTATAATTGAAATGTGATTTTGATGTCTGTATTTTTTTGGTGAGAAGCTCACATTATCAGGTTACATATGTCATTATTAAAATCCGTTTTTTAACAACGTCATTATTTAATATTTAATTAATTCGTTTGTCTCGCATTTCCATCAGCGTACCCCATGCCATGAGGCATGGTGTCCGTCATATTACTGCCGGTTTACAATATATTAATTCTTGAAAGTATAATGTAACGAAAAAAAATTACTCGAGACATGATCAACACTAAATAAATGTTTTCTTATCAATCAAAGCAAAATATGTCGCTAAACCTAGTTATAACCTCTTAATCCGTAAAAATTTAATTCAGCGTGTAAAAATCTGCATTTTCCTGTAACAGAAATCTTGTTTACCGAAAGATCAATTTACCGATCTGTTATCAAGCACTGTTACCATATCTCCACAAAATTTTGCAGACAGCATGCCCCGCATATCATGTTTCAAAATTTTATTAATTTTAATACATTCAGAACGTTTATAAAAACAATTTATGATACCAGAAGTTTAAAGAAATACTTCATCTATTAGAATCTAATATTTTAATGCTTCAAGTATTTAAAAATATGCTGTAAGTGCTTAATTTCTACCAAAGACTTTTCCATCTGTTTCAGTTAAAATTGTTTTTCCATAATATCTGTTCTGACACATATTTAAAACAAAAATTTCTTCACATTACTATTTTACCAAACACAGAAAGTTCTTTTATGTAAAAAACTAATATGGAAATGTACAAACGTGGACGTTTTTTGTAATTCACGCCATGCCCCACACGGACACCTTACCCCCCTTTCCTCTAATTGGTTTATATCAAAATATTGTCATTAAATACAAAAAATGATAATTATAAAATAAGAGAGTAAGTACTTCTTAATCTCGCAAATCATGTTGTCACATATTTAGCTCCTAAACAGTTTTATGTGTTCAGATTAGGGTGACCATTCATCCGGATTTCCCCAGAAATGTCCTCATTTAGGTCTTGTGTGAGTTGTCCTACAGGATTTTTGACTTTGACCGGGTTTTTGTCAAGATTTTTTAAATGATACATTTTTATTTTTCAATCATCTTTTAGACCTTTTTTTGTGGGAAATTTTATCATTCAATGTCATTTAACCATCGACATAATAGTACTGGACCTCTAGCTACGACCGTCAGAAGTGGAACAGGAAATAGAAAGAGAAGGAAAACCGAGAAAGTTGACCTGTTTTTT